>WWET01002229.1:124183-135813 GCA_011038615.1 Limnodynastes dumerilii
TAGCTGCGTAAATTCGTTCAGCCCATATGTACGTGTGCGTATGACTGCGGTTACGTTGGAAAAAGTTAAGGTAGGGTTTGGAAAGCGTATCTTGACAAAATACGTCCGTGCAAGAGGTGTGCCGAGGGCAGTGTAGCGAATTTACGCGCACGAAAATACTCTCCGCGAATAAACGTACGGCACACGTAGTTCTGGATCTACCCCATTGACTGTATTATACCTGGTTAGTCTGAACATTTCCCCATAGCAGGGGCTCTAGTCTAATCCCACTCCCTATTCATATATTGTTTGATCCTTGGAGCGATCCTCTGTGCATATAGTCAGCGGTCCTGGAGAATATTAGCTTCTATACTGACCGCTGACACTTTGCTGATCCCTATATTATTTCTATGCCATTGTTACGTTGGTCCTGCACATTGGTTTTATATATAATTGCTGAGTCACTTTTTAGATTTAGAGTTATCCGGAACGGCCGGCCGGATTTTATCTCTACTACCTTAGTGAGGTTTTAATTAGTAATAAATGTATAATCTACATCTGTAGCAGCGTGTTTTGTATTGTTAGGATCTGTGGCACTTGGTTTGTATCTACCAATACATAATTAGGACTGTCTTGTGCAAGAATGTCTATCTTTCTCAGTGATGAGTAACACATGATGATTGTCCAATCAGGTCATTACAGGCTGCCATAACACACATAGCAGAATCCAAAAGTTGAGCATACATGTTAAAATTAAATTTAAGACGATTAACACATGACTGCCCAATCAGATTGACACAGACTGCCTCATTACAGATACAGACACGTAAAGTTACAATATGCACAATAAAAAAGAAAAATTTAATAAAGGAATATTAATCAGTAAATGTGGCAAATAACAAAACTCTGAACATATGCAACAAAAAATAATAAATAAGCAAACCATAGAACAAAGAACAATGTGGAAAACAGGGACTGTACCAAACATAGACAATGGTCAGGGTGTACACAGGATGAGGGTTAAAAAGGTCTGGGAGAAAGGCTGACTATGACCCAATAAACACACAAGCATTCATATGGCAGTTCATAAACAGAGGGGTCTATATAATAAGAAGAATGAATTCAAATACAAAGAAATGAATTATCCTCACTATTTAAGCATGGTTTTTACCCACTGCTGTAGTTTAAATCTTCTTCTCCTCTAAACGTGCACAAGACGTAATGTAACGTATGGAATATGCCACTAAGTCTGGACCCGCTTGTAAGTGCTGAAAGCAAAATAAAGCTACACATATAGGACCAGATCCAGACTTGCGTCTGGCACCCCACTTACGCATGCAAAATGCGTAAGTGGGGTGTTATGACTGGAGGGCGCATTTTAGTTCCGTATGATAGAAAATCCGCACTAAGGGACTGTGCTTCCCCTAAGGTGGACAGGGGAAACATGTAAATTGTACAGTGTGGGATGGGTTTCCCTCTAAACGTGCACAAGACGTAATGTAACGTATGGAATATGCCACTAAGTCTGGACCCGCTTGTAAGTGCTGAAAGCAAAATAAAGCTACACATATAGGACCAGATCCAGACTTGCGTCTGGCACCCCACTTACGCATGCAAAATGCGTAAGTGGGGTGTTATGACTGGAGGGCGCATTTTAGTTCCGTATGATAGAAAATCCGCACTAAGGGACTGTGCTTCCCCTAAGGTGGACAGGGGAAACATGTAAATTGTACAGTGTGGGATGGGTTTCCCACATTCATGTGGATCAGCGATCAGCGGCTGATTAAGCCTGCACAAGAGAGGGGAGTGACAGGGGGAGTTCCCCCCCCCCCCTCTCCTGCGTACTGCCAGACCCCTGCATGTACGGAAAGCATGCAGGGGTCTGGATCCGGTCCATAGTTCTATATGCAAAATGCACTGCAAGAAGAATTACATTTGACACTTATTGTTGAAATGTGTTGTGAATATGAAAAACCGTCTCACACACCAGTGCACCTTATGCCAGGGAAAACAAAAACCTTTGGAAACTTCATTTAATAAAAGATTCATCCATTTACTAGACTCATGTTGATTTTGACAGCTGTACAGCAGTGGAAACGATGGGTTAAAATGTTAGCTTTAAAGCAAGCAAAGCTCTCTGCATTTGTTTCCTCTAGTTGCAGGCTTGAATTTTTTCCCAGTGGTATTAGTCTGCAATACTATTAAAATCCAAAATACCCAGCCATCCATAAATTATGATATAATACATATTACAAATTGAGTTGCATCCAAAACAAAATGAGTCTCACCACTCTCAAATAGAAAATATGTCAAAATGATCAATGTGTGTTTAAAATTTCAATAATAGCGAAAAGAAGCAATTATGGGAGCTGGTTACCTTCCTGATAGGAAGAAATTTGATTGCTTGTCCTGGCTAAGAGGTGCAGACCTCGAAACGTCAACATATTTCTTTTACATTATTGCATTCATTCTGCTTACAATGTTTGTTTTTCATTGAATACGATATTACAGCTCAATAAAGTCAGTTTTCCTTTCCCCCTCCTAATAAGACTGATACTATGTCTGTGTTTAGAAAGTAATGAAAAATCCAAGAATACTGAACCACTTTCAGAGATCAACTGAGCTTGAGATCTATTTACAGCACACATTTGTTTCATTAAGTAGGAATTGCAGTTGCACAATTTGATACAAATAAACAGAAAAATCCAATCAACCTGAATACCTGTGTAACTAGTGCTGAAGCATGTTAACCCACTGTATCATCAAATAGTTAGAGCCATAAATATGTTTTATAATCCATATAACATAACAATGCAATAATTCCTACTAGTCAAGCTCACTGCCTAGGTTTTACTCTTGACATTGAACAGTCCTTTGAACAGTCCTCACGTAAGCTCTTCTAGAGCTGGTCCACTTTGTCAGTCTCTACATTGGTTTACTGTACTTTACAGAATCAAATACAAGATCCTTTTGCTAACCTACAAAGCCATCAAGGCTGCTCCGATATACGTATAGTTAGTCAACTCAAGATATATCCCAGCTGGTTCACTCAGATCTTTACAGGATATACAACTCTTCTCTACACAAACAAATGCTCACATTCCCTGTTACTGGAATTGTCCCAGGTTGCACCCACTATCTGGAATAACCTTCCTCAACTATTAAGACTATTCTCCAAACTTTCATTGTTAAAACTGATGGCGATATTGAAAAACATGTAATGAATTTAGGCTTGCTTTATTAATAAAGCCCTGTGTTGATGAAATATTTCAATTATTATTACTGATGGGATCTGGACAAAGTGAAGTTAATACATAATTTACAGTTACATATAAACTCTGGTTTCTCTTTTATTGAACCCATGACATCAAGATTACCTGTTTGCAAACAGGACATGGGCTAATAATTTGTGAGCATAGCTATTGGTGACAACTTTGTTTTGACTTGTGAATTGATACTGCGAATGCAGAGCTGCCCAATGCTGCATTTCATGCAGAACTCAGCCTCTACACGAGGGGCTGTCCTGCTCATCATGCGCATGAGATGTACATGATTGGTGGGCATAAATATTTAAATTGTACAGTAAGGGCTGTACTCTATTTCGAATAAAAAATTTTATGGGTAAGTATGCCATTTTCGGAAGCAGTCGCCCACTGGACCCGTCACACCCACCACAAACCCTATTGGAGAGGTAAGTAACCTCTCTGGAGACTTTTAGTGTTAGGGTAGGGCATTGGAAAAGGGAGGGCTAGTGTTAGCATTAGGGTCATGAAAGGGGAGGGTTAGGGTTAGGATCAGTATGCGGTAGGGAAGTGTAGATTTAGGCTGGGGGATGGGAGACTTAGGGTCAGGCTGTGGGGAGGGGAGTCTTAGGGTTAGACTACGGACAAGGGATTCTAATGGTTAGGCTGCCGGGAATAGAGTCTTTGGGTTAGGCAGCGTGGAAGGGGGGTTAGGGTTAGGCTACAGGGAAGGGAGGGTTAGGGTCATGGAAGGGGAGGGTTAGAGTAAGGAGCTACGACTTCCAGGGATCAATGGCTTTGCCTCTTCAAGGCAAAAGCAATAGATTTCCCAGCCAGTTTGGAACTGGCAGGAAGTTAACGGCCATTTCGAAATAGGGACATTCTCTGCAGAGATCCACACCCGTATATGGACCGGATTCACAACCCCCGTAATTATTTACCGCATGCGTAGTAACTATTTTACACTATCTACGTAGCATTTCGTTACGTAGATTGCATACATGCAGTCTTTAAAGACCGCATGTATGCAATCTATGTAACAAATGCTACGTAGATATCGTAAAATAGTTGCTACGCAAGTGTGGTAGTTAGAATCGGAAAATTAGGCATGTATGTAAAAAATGACGGGGTTGTGAATCCGGTCCTATGCCCTTAAGTCCGCTGCTAAGTGCTTAAGGCAGAAGTTAACACTAAACAGCACAAACCAGCAATAATCTGAAACATAAAAAAAGATAAGTGATAAGGTCCTTTTTAAAATTGGCAAGGGCAGCTACAAAATAGCTCTCCCTAATACTTAAAAAGGGAAGCAAATTTATATGTTAACCTGTTAAGAAAAAAACGAGAAAGTTGTCCTCAGGTAACCCTAAATCTCTCTGTGACTCCTCCTTAAGTTGCTGTCTATCAGCGGCTTTATAAACTCTCTACAGGTTATTAAACAGGCTCTGGAATACTTGCTTGTGAATAATAGAGGCTTCCAACAGTGAGTCCTTTTGCCTGAACATTTTAGTCCCTATTTCTCTCTAATAAGATGCTTTTATGTGGACTCCTCTAGGTTAACGCAGTCTCAAAATATGATGCATAACACATGATGCACAATACCAGGGGTAGATGAGTTCTTTGACATTTGACAACATTTGTTATATTTGTTCAGAGAAGTGTCAGAAAGATTTTTATGTTACAAAAAGAGCTCTTTCCTACAGTCCTGTTTTAAAGTCTCTGTACTTTGCTAAATCATTTGTTCTACAGATTGTTGCTTCAAATGTTTCATTTGATGAAATTCTGTGCCAATATTTCAAGAGGTTATAAAATAAAATCTGACCTAAGTGGTAGAGAAGTTGAGTTTGGCTGTGAAGTAGCCTGTTGAGTCTACCAAATATCACCTTAGAGGGGCGCAGTTTGAAAGATTAATACGGGACTCTAATGCCTGCTTTACAAGCTGCTACATATCACTCTATACCTTTTTAATTGTTTGTTTAAATTGTGTCTGCGTGTAAATTCTTTTAACAGCCTAGCTTGGGCTGAAGTGATCAAGGTGTATCAAAAGTTATACAGTTTTAACAGGGAATATATTGTATATGGCATACTGAGAGACTGTCACAAGGTAAGAAAGGGTTAATACCCTAGGATCTTTGGGATGTTTGGCCTGACTTACATAAAACTTAGTTGGAGGCTAAACTTTTGGCATATCTGTATCTGTAACAATATCTGTATATGTAATGGCATATCTGTCACAATACAATGAAAAGCATAAACCTCTCTTTCAATTTAGTTTCCTGACGCTGAACCACTTTGTATCCTGTGAACCTGTTTCTGTGTTACGTAGACTTGGCAAAAAGTTTATTTCTTGTCCTAATAACACCTCCTGATTCTAATTTTTGGAAGCCAGTACAAGTCTTACTGAAAATTTTAACCTTTACATAGGTAAAACCTTCCAAACAATTATAACTTCAATTATACATTGAATTATAGAAGAAATAAGAACGGAGTACATTTGTGGCATAATAATCATTGAGGATCTACTAAACAGTACCAAAAAGTTACAGAATGCCAATGCTGGAACTAATAAATGCAGAATAAGTAGAAATGAATGCTGTCATTTGCAGTGCTACAAAAGCATTCCCATACACTACATACACTAAAAACCAAAGTGTCCACACAAATCTAAAGGAGACCCTCTGACTTCAATCCTAGGAAGCCCTTTATTATACATGTATATTGTACATTTATTTATGTCATTAAAAAATTTGTGGGTCCTTTTCTCCCAGCAAGAGCCAGGCTATGTAATAAGCATTAGAAAAATAGATAAACAGAACAACAGTTTAAAATATCACTATTTTAACAGGCACATATAAATTATAATGATTAAACTTTGCAAAAGTAATAACAAAACTAAAAAGTTTCACACATCTCTAGCATTTGAACTCAATATTTCACTGTTTACACCGAAACCATGCCTGTATCTCATATCCATATTTCTACAAACTTTCATTTAAAAAATTGAAACTCACATCCATCAAAGTTCCTGTTATGCCATCTTTCTATACTTTTCTTTGTATATGAGTGGCAGTCATATTATATTAAAAAGAAAACAAAAAAGAAGCCAAATACAACTCAACAGAATGAATAAAAAGTACGAAGCTTTCATGAAGAAACTCATTAGTGACAAGTTATATTTTTAAACAATGCAGGGTTTTGGGTAAGGGTAGACATTGAACTATGCCATGAACTTAACCCTCTACCTCTAAATGATGTAGTATACAGCTCAGAATACATATCTTATCCATAGAGAGTCTGCATATAAATGTAGCTGGGACTTATCCACCTGGGACCTGATTTACAGATCAGAAAGCTATGAGAAGGTGCAGATATGCATGTATCCGCACCTAACTTAAAGCTCCCTCCCACACCTTTTACCCCTTATTTTACAAACCTAGAACACTTATGAGTACCCTAGGACTCCCCTAATTTCCCGTGCACACAGAGGTTTCCCTACCCCACCCTCCCCGGCTCCTTTATAAACCTCCCCCTACCAACTCCTTAAAAACTCCTCAAGGCTGTCCAGGCATGCCTCTTTCTACCTAACCAACTAGTCAATCCATATACCTAAGTGGTACGTAGACTGTGTAATTAACCTACCACGCATCCATAGTAGGTTCATTCTTAAAGCTCCGCATCTGATATGCAGCAGCTTCTTAGGTGTGAATACAGTCCCTGGTCACCAAATTCATGCATTTAACTTTTGTTATAAGGTATGACATAACTACCGTTGTCAGCTTCATTGTTGTTGAAACAGCATCACTACAAGTTGTTTTATGGCAAAATGATGCAAGTAGTCACTGAACATGCCTACTACATTTAGAAATGATAGCACACATTATTTTAGCCCATTGAGTTTTTAAATGGCTGTTGTTTTTACACGTTTGGTAGTGCTTGATATTTAGCAATGAAACGTTACTTGGAATATGCAATAAATTATTCATACACATTAGAAACACTGATGTTACATTTGCAGTTGCGCAAATGTTTTCTTGTTTGAAATGTTACATGAAATGTCAGTGTTTTTTCTTCTTGAACAGAACTGCGTAGGCTGATGCTTCTATTTCTAGATCCTCTTGTGAAAGGCACTGACCTCTAATTAGCAAGCATCCCATCACCAACACAAATGAGTTCCATTCTGGCTGCTGAACAAAGACAACTGGGAAGGAAATGAAGTCACACAGCATTTGCTTCAAAAGCAAAAACACAATAAACCAGTGCAAAATGCTTTTTGAGTCTGAAAAATAAATCAATAAAAATACATGTTACGAAAATAGTTACATGTGAAGTAGACTCTGAGAAGGAACTTGCATAATGAGGAATTTTTACAGACAATTTATTCTCAAGATTAATTACATGACACATACTAAAGGACGATATCAGTAATAAGAGGTGACATTTACATATGTAAAAGAAGCAAATTATTTCAGGGTTGGATGGAATGTTAGCATTTGGTTTAAGGTTTGCATTTAATTATGTCAGATATTTTGCAGTTTCAATGAAGCTTGTTATAACTAGGTAGAAAATAGTCAAGACATGACAGTCTCTGGTGTTGAATGGGTTGTTAGGTAGATGGTGCCTTGGACTATGTCAAGAGAACAGCCTATAGGAAACAATGACTGCCTGTGCATAATGTGCCTTTGCACATAAAATATACTAATTACAAGCAAATACAAGCTAGAACACTTTTTTCTAGTGTTTGATAATCCCTTCCTAATGCACTGTCTCTGTTGTATATTGACTTTTTGACTTGTGTGAGTAGGCTACCATACGCTCTCCTTCTGTGACTTGGTATAGTACACGATCGGTTTATGACTCTCTATTACTGCCTCACTGCTATAATTCTCCATTACTTCCATTTGCATTACCTACATCCAACAATACCTGGCAACCACAGTATACATGGAATGGACAAAAGCTTGCAGTCATCATCATATTACTTATGTATTAATCTCTTTTTACATAAGCTGAACCAACACCTGAGCCAACAATCCTCATCACCAACAACAGGGTATACCCAATTGATCTATGATAGTGAGTGCTACCACCACAGTCTTCCTTTGTAATACACATCTTTAGTTCCTGCAGTCTTACATAGAATGTGATGGCAGATAAGAGCCACTTTCAGTCTGCCCAATGCATTTTTTCATGGAATGTTTTGTGATGCAGTAAAACACACTTTTAGTCATCCATTTTGCATATTTTATATTGTGTACACCCTTCTTGAGATAAGGCCTTCAGAACTGAATGTACTATTTCAGGTGAGGCCATAACAATGACCTATAATCACCCATCACTACTTCTCTCTTTTGGCTAATAATTCCTCTACCTATGCAACAAGCATCTAACTTGCATTCTCATTGCTTTGTTATATTGTTTACCTACATTTAAATCACATGAAATACTGCTTCCTACATCCATTCCCTTCTCAGTAGTTCTAATAATTATTTATTCAGCGTCTGGGTTTTTGAGCCCCAAAAGCATGATTTTTGCTTTTTTTTTGGTATCAAACTGGAGTAACCACACTCCTGACCATTCCTCCAGTCTACCTATAGCAGCAAACTTTCATTTGTCTGCCTAACAGCAAGGACACCAGCCAATTACATCGAAGCCCTGCCTGTGCCTGCTCCTGTCTTGTGCTCGGCCCTGTGCTATCTATAATTCATTTTTCAGTGCCCAATCTCCTGTTTTGTGTCTAGTCTCTCTCCCAGTGTTCTCTTGCCTTTGACCCATTGTCATCTTCCTCTCCTGTTGTGCTTGTTGGCCACCCCTGTGGTGTTTATTCTGTGTGTGTATGTGAGAGTGTGCTTTTGTGCGTCCCATTTTTCTCTCTGTGTCTGAGCCATTTTTCTCTCTGTGTCTGAGCTAGTCCCTTGTAGCTCTTCCTTTGTCCATATCTTCTATTCTCTGTCTCTTCTGCTGGTTTCTTCCTTGCTTTGTTTGCACTCCCTCCAGTGTCACTTCCAGGGGCCACGACCTGCTAGTTGCCCTGGTGGAGAGTAAAGTCTTGCTTCTTCTGACACCAACATGCCTGGATTTGTGTCTTGATATTCCAGAATTCCTATTACCACTGTTGGATGTGAGGAGGATTACAGTGTTTGTACAATACACCTTTTTATCACTATGAATATGTGTGCAAAGGCCTTGGAATGGACTTTTGTTGTATCAGAGGGATTGTACCCTAAGTGGATTTTGGATATTTTAACACCCACAGATACACTTGTGTTGTGAACTAGACATTTTCAAAGTTTATAGATGCTGTCTTAAGTGTAATTTTTAAAATAAAAGCATCTGCTTGACTTAAACTATTTGTACACTTTACTTGGATGGACCCATTATACACATCTTTTAAGGAACTGATGTGTGGGACAGTAATGGACTCAGAGCCAGTGAGATGCAGTCTGTGGGGTGGATGTGGGGCAGGATGGCGCCAGGCTAGAGAGGTGCTCACCTCCTCCAGCTTCCCACTCCACAGCACCAGTCTGCCCCCTAAAATGTATGCAGCTGTTAAGCATTGTAAGGTGCTCCCACCACTCTGTTGAGAGCACTTTGCAGTGTTTAACAGCAGTGCTTATTCACTGCAGCACCTCCCACCTCCTCTTGTGTATTAATGAAGAAAACTGGTATGATATAAGGTCACATCAGAGTCATTCCCATCAGAGCACACTGTGAGGAGAGCAACAGACAGAAGGAGGGAAGACATTAAAGGTAAGTAAGATATAGGAGTCAAAAGGGGAGTATTGGGAGCTGGTGAGACATGATGGGGAATACTGGGGGGCCGGAGACACATAATAGGGAATACTGGGGGGCCGGAGACACATAATAGGGAATACTGGGAGCTGGAGAGACATGATGGGGGATACTGGGAAAGCTGGAGAGATATGATGGGGAACTAGGGATCTGGTGAGACATGATAGGAAATACTGGGGGCCTGGAGAGACATGATAGGGAATACTGTGGGGTATGGAGAGACATGGGGACAGATTTACTAAGCTGCGGGTTTGGAAAAAGTGGAGATGTTGTCCATAGCAACCATTCAGATTCTAGCTGACATTCTCTAATATGTAATAGGAAAGGAGAGCTGAAATCTGTTTGGTTGCTATTGGAAACATCTCCACTTTTCCAAATCCACTTAGTAAATGTGTCCCCTGATGGGGAATACTGGGAGCTAGGGAAACATGAATTGGGAATGCTGGGATACTGGGAGGCTCTAGAGATGTGAATGATAAGATATATAGTCTGTATTGTGTGGCGGTTTTTAGCATTAAGTGAGAATGGCATAGCGGAGACTAGGACACTGTCTGTATTGTATAGTGGTGACTATGATTTACTTTATTTTATTGTGGTTACAAGATTGTGTTTTATGACGCTTACTATAATCTAGCATGATCACTGGTGTAAAATTGTTAGACAGAAGGGCACACATTTAAAGTTCGCAGGGGGGCACCAAACACCCATGCAACGGCCCTGAATGGACTATTTTATTCCATGGAACATTTTCTACAAAATTTATTGAAATAATAATTAAAATACACATAACTATGATGCAAGAAAATTACATCGGTTCATAGTATATCATTTTTGTATTTATGTAACAAAAATAGCCATGTCAGTGCTCAAATTACTTATGATCAACACAAGTATACAAAATGGTTGCCATGGAACCAGTGTGGGGCTGTCAGAGGGTATAATTTGAAGACTTATTTGCATTCAAATAGTAGTGCACTTTATTTGGGGCTCACAAATATTTTTTATCACCCCAATAAATGGCGCAGTGGCCCTTAAACCTTTGCACACTGGTGCTTGTGCCAGACATGGGCATGCTGTGCCTTATAGTACTACAACCTTAAACATGCAAATGGTTAAGGACAGCCTTGAGCTTGCTGTGCCATGTATTTAGACATAAAAAAGGCCTATTTTAAACATTTTAAAAGAGGATTGAAGGAGTGTTTTCTTTTTTATACACCAGCGATCTGACCCTTCAAACTGCAGCGATTACACAATGATTTGAAGTTTCAAAAATCGCCAAACATCGTTGTCGATTTAAAAATGCCAGCACAATCACCCTCTTAGTAAATACGGATGACAGAAAAACAACACCTTTCTTTGTTACGGTTTTCAATCGCTGCCTATCTCGCCCCTTACTACATTCGGCCCCTGGAGCCAGCAGAAAAGATTTTCAGTACTAGACTCATGGACCATTTTACTGGCTTAAGAATGCACTTTGCAACAAATTAAAAATAATGGATGAACGTTATGTCTGTTTATGTCACTTCAAAAGACCTTAAACTCCATTTGAAATGTTGTGTATGTCGCTATTTACACACACACACACACACACACACACACACACACACACACACACACACTGGA
>WWET01002229.1:136971-148534 GCA_011038615.1 Limnodynastes dumerilii
ATCTGTAAGGGTTCACTCCATAAAAACAATAACCTCTAGTACTCAGGTGCACACATAGCTTCAAGCATACGTAGTCCAAAACAAATGAATGGCACTCCAAGATTTTAGTACAAAAGACACTTCAGAGTAATGTCCAAAATCCACTTAGGGTACTATATATATAGCGTTGCAGAAACGGCACTCCTACCTCCAATAGGGGAAGATAAGGTAGAGAAACAGCAAGTTTATGGACCAAGTTTACCTAAGGTTGGCCACTAAATGTTGTTCTACAGTAATGGCCATCCTCTTCGTGTCCTGCCTCTGGATGAAGGGATGTGGACAAGAAACTCTAAACATCCATCCTTAGGAATTTTTGAGAAATCATCTAGATTATTCTCCTGAATTTCTTGCTGAAGTGGCAACTGAGAAAACACAGATCCTTGCCCAGTTACGACCCTGGTGAATCTACTTATTTCTCTTCTGCTCTCGCATGTGGATAACCACGGAAAGAGTATAAATTCCATGACTTTGCTTCTACTTTTTGATAGAGAACAACATAAGAAATACCGGGAGTGCATACAAGAAAAGGCTCTGTCCTCCAACACACGACTGTCTGTAATGTCATTTTCCACAAAATATTACATTCAACAAACTAGCTTTTGGATAGAGTATGATCCTACACAATTTTTGAGATACAATGAAAAAAAATTACAGAAAAATCGTGTTTTATTCATTTTCATAGGATAATCTCATAGAAACATGTAAAGTGACAGCAGATAAGAGCCACATGGCCCATCCAGTCTGCACAGTTGTTTATTTAAAACTATACTGACCCTAGACCCTATTACCCTCAACTTAGATTTGAGATTTAGGATATCCTTATATTTATCCCAAGCATGTTTAAACTGTTCTACTGTGTTAGCCTCAACCACCTCAGATGGGAGGCTATTCCACTTATCTATCACCCTTTCAGTGAAGTAATTTTTCCGCACATTTTCTCTGAATCTACCACCCTCCAGTTTATATTTATGCCCTTGTGTTCTATTACACCTCTTCCTCTGAAAAATGCCACCCTCCTCTAGCCGTTCACAACCCTTGATATATTTGGAAGCTACTATCATGTCCCACCTCTCCCTTCTCTGTTCCAAGCTATACATGTTTAGTTCCTCTAGCCTTTCTTGGTTTTGTTACACATGCAATTGACCATTTTAGTTACTCTTCTTTGCACAGTCTCTTATTCTTCTGTTTATTATTATTGCTAGATATGTTTATATTGCTTTTTATGTTTTCATTTTCTTTAGTTGCTGTGGCTATGCTATGTCATTATTGACTGGCCACACAGCACTACTTGGTTGGGGGAGCAGCTATTTTTATTATTTGTATCACTGCCCCCCTCTCCTAGTTCAAATGGTTTCTAATAAAGCATTCAAACTGCTCACTTAGAATATCTGTTACCACAGAAAATAGGTGCATCCCTTTTATACAGGCTTGTGTGTTGCCAGATGGCATGGCTATGTTTTATGAACCCAAATCCTTCCTCATGACACCACTTCCTAAGCCACAGATTGAAATCACTAATGTACATCATTCTACCTTCTTCATATCTGTGTACTGGCAGCACTTCAGAAAGAGTAATAATATTTGCCACCTGCTTAAAAGCAGTTCCCAACTCCAGCATTGGCCAAGTCATTTGTCCCAAGTTGGATAATGACAACCTTCCTTTCCTTGCTTGCTGTCTTTAGAATATTTAAACTGTGCTTTTAATCCCATGGAACTATAGCTCCAGGCAAACACTTCACCTCAGTACTAGTTTCAGAACCTCTTTCCAGCTGGATACCCCTAGTGATAGAATCCCCCACAAGAAGTGCATGATTCCCTTTTCTCGCCATCAGGTTCCTTCAACACCTCATGCTCTACATTACCTGCTGTAATACACTCCAGCCCTGCAAGTGCTGCATATGAGTTTTGCAAGGGCACAGCATGTGCAATGTGTCCTTGCGTAACTGGAACCTTCTTACCAGCATTCTTCGCCATAGTCCACCCAGTACCCCTCCTGGGCATTTCTCTGAGGCAATGGTGGCATCAAAGATACAGACATCCTGCATATCTCACCATGCATTCTAGCCATCTCATCCCTTATAAAATACATTTTCTGACAGATTGGACAACACCTGAGTTTCCAAATAGTTTCATGCAAAACAAAAGTGTCACAACCACTGTAATGCACACAACCAGACATTCTAGAAGGTTTATTCTAATTTAAATCAGCAAACTTCACTATAACAACAATTCACACAAATCATTGATTAATTGAGCCCAAATCCAGCCCTAACTCCAGTTACAACTCCTAGATTCTAGCAAAATCAATGCTTCCAAAACCAGACTATGTCCACATGTAGATAACTCTGTTAATCTAATCTACAAATGTGTTTGTGCAGCAATGGGGGAGGGCAATGGATTTCAAAGGGACAGAGATTAATATTATACACACACTGCTTAACTGTCGCCTCCAGTCACTACATACACTACGTGTCTTTTCCCTCCAGTCACCACACAGACACAGTCACTATACACACACTCCCTCTCTACCTGTTCGTCTTTAACTTTTAGTCAGCACACACACGCATACCACACACACACACACACACACACACACACCTTGCCCTCTTTCATATTGAGTGTCAATATTTTCCTGAATATGCTTACATTTGCTGCTATTGGAATTTAATGTTTACATGTTTTCTCTCACTCACTCACTTCAGTTGCTTCCTGCTGTTGAGACAGCATATCTTTTATGGAATATTTGTGGTTTGCCAGTATATTCACACATAGTCTCAGTAAGGGCTATATCTGCTTGCACTGGTATAATTTATTTAAAGGTTCTTTTGACCTGCCAAAGTAAGACCAAATGCTTGTTTAAATCATAAAATCATAACATAATAACATTCTGAGTTTGAAAATAGGAGGAAAACAGATAGAAATATAAACTTGGCAAAACCAAGTAAAATGAAAGGGAATACAAGATGCATCTGTTTCAAGCAGTACCAGACTTGAGAGGTGATATTTCCTATGCAAAGTCTGAATAACAGTTTAAAGTAAAGCTGGGATTTATTGGTGTGCAATAAACAAAAGCAAAGTGTTGTCCCTGTGTGAGTAGCGCGGTGGGGGACGGCAGCGCGCCATCCCCAGCTCCAGGAACTCCGGCTGGTAGCCAATCAATTCTGATTGGCTGCCAGCTGGTCACATGGCTCGGCCATTTTGAAAGAGAGCAGTGCGGTGAGCCTTGCAGGGCTCACCGCAGCCCTGCACCCAGGCGCCCCTGCGGCGCCCAGGGTGCATTGCGGTGCCGTGGTGAGCCAATCAGGGCTCACCACGTGACCTATCCCATCAGCCCCTGCGATTGGATTGAAAATCCACCGCATGGGCAGAAAGAGAGGAGTAGTGGCCAGAAGAGGCCGAAGTCAGAAGGTGGAGCTGTGCTGCGTGGTAAAAGACAGGGCCAGAAGAGGCCGAATAAAGAAGTGCCCAGCGGAGGAAGATCCATGAAGAGCCCAGAGGAGGAAGATCTGCAGCGTCGGCGAAAGGACACCAGAAGGCATAGGCTGAAGAAAGTGGACCATGGATCAGCAGGCTGCACGCAGGAGGGTGAGACCCCGGATGGGGAGATTATTATTTAACTATTCTCTTCCTCTTAGACAATGCTTACTGTGGCCCCTTGGACCCTCCCCAAGTGAGATAGGCCCAGGACCTCTCCCCACTGGTACCAGCGTTTCCACCCCCCCCCATCTGAGGGCACTAGACCCTATAGTGAGATAGGGCGCTAGACCCTACTAGGTAGAGGGGTGTTAGACCCCAGTAGTACAGGGCATTAGGCCCTATAGGTAGTTATAGTTAAAGGGCGCTAGACCCATGGTTAGAGGGCGCTAGGCCCTTGGTTAGAGGGCACTAGGCCCTTTGTTAGAGGGTGCTAGGCCCTGTGTTGATTAGCGGCGCTAGGCCCTTGATTAGGTTCGGGCACTAGGCATGGGGTATTGTTAGAAGGTTGTTAGACCCTTGGGTAGCAGGGCACTAGGTCCTAGTTAGGGACAGGCGCTAGGCCTGCGTTAGGTTGGGCACTAAGCCTCTGTTTGGTTAAAGGGTATTAGGCCTTGGTGTTAGTGTTGGGTGCTAGGCCCATGTTAGGCCGCAGAGAGCGTTAGGCTCTGTTAGTGGTAGAGGGTGCCAGGCCCTGGCTAGGGTAGCAATAGGAGGACACGTGACAGAGGACAGGTTGCGGTACTCGGAGGTAAGTGGTCGCTGGTAGGTGTGGCGGTGAGTATCAAGACCTGTACTCTCTGTGTGGTGTTTGTTCCCCCCTCCTTCCACGGGTGCGGAGACGGAGCCGGAAGGCGTGGCAAAGGTTCCGTCCCGCTCGCCAGTCATTGGCGAGAAGAGGTGTCTGAGGCCCTGGCCGGTGATGACGTTTACCTCGCCTGTGTGCTAATTTCTCCGTTCTCTCCCGCAGGTATTTTCGGGTGTTGATGTTGTACTAATGGTTGTGCTTTCTTTACAGCATTAGGAATCGTCACGCCTGGGACCGGGAGAGGAACAGCGCGTCTTCTCTGGCAGTTCTTCAGAATCGGGTAGGAACCTCTGGGATGGGGGCGGGCCTGGGTTTTGTTTGTAATTCACAGGGCACCGATGCACCACCCGTTACACCTGCATGAAAACAATGGGGTAGATCCTGCGTACGACAGGCAAGCCTTTTGCGTAAATTTTGTATGGGAACATCTGCGCATGTGCGCGGCAGAGATTCCCTTAGCATAAGTACTATCGTATGACAGTACTTACGGGGAAGGTGCAGACCCTTCCCTTACGATGGCTTAATCCCCACCATATAGGCAGGGATAGCCATTTAAATGAGGTCTATGGGGCGTGGGAAAGCCCCATTATGACTACGTCTACGGCCATATATTTAATATTTAAGGTAAGTGTCCAGATTTACTACCAAGAGCGGGGAGTGCAAGGGGCATGCATTCCCTGTTACACGATTGTACTTACAGACCTATGCACGCATGTAATGCATGCGTGGGCCTGGATCTGCCCCAATAACATTAATTTGACTGTCCCAGATATTCAACATGTTGTTACCATGTGTAACTTTCCACCTGATTTCCTCATATTTTAAAATTCTGGATCCAATCAATTAATACATGAAAATTAGGCCTACTTGCCAGATAATCATTATAATTTTAAAGAAGGTAGACTATATATTTAACATAATTACTACATTGATATAAATTACATGTGATTTGCTGCGAGCTACAGTAATCCAAAAAATATATTGTTCTACATATAAAACAATTGTTAATCTATATCTTCTACAGTGATTATGCAGCATTCATTAGTATAACCCACTGCACAAGATTATACAACAGATGGTTCCTCCAAGGGGGAATTAAAAGAGTGTGCTCTCAATATGTTTTCTGCTCTGTGGAATTAAACTATTGGATGAAAAGTTTGTTTTCTATTTTACAGAACTTGTAGACAAGAAAATGAGAATCCTTTGTTTTTCTTTAACATAAGATGTTAGGAATATAAAATGACTTTGTGAGTGGTGAACACATTTACAATAATGCATGAATGCATGGTACATCATTATAATCTCCCTTTGCTCTTTCATTTGTTTAAACCAGCGGTTCCCAACCTTTTAGGTTAGTACAAGTTACCAACTCTGGGATCAGGTGAAGTACCACTTTGTAGATCATGTAGACAGATGTGTGTGTGATACAAAAAGGAACCCCAGCACTCTTGCAATTTACCAGTAACCAACCATGACATTCTATCAGTAAAATAAAAGTCAAAGCATTTGTTACATACATTTGCAAATATATGATAAGCCACCAGCCATTTACAAGGCTTCTCTGTTTTGGTTGTCCTAACACTAAAACTATTGAGATCTCAACCCCGGCAGAGGTCCCCAAAAAAGCTACTCTGAAACAGCACCCTCTTTCAGCTGCTATCCCAGACAAGCTTAAAAACAAACACACAAAATGGAGGTTGCTCAAATCAATTTATAAGTTAATATAGAGCAGTGGCTTTTAACTTATCATATATTTGCAATTGTATGTAACAAATAGCTCTGACTTTTATTTTAAAAATAGAATGTCATGGTTGGTTACTGGTAAATTGCAAGAGTGCTAGGGGACTTTTTTGTATCTGTGCAAGTTCCTCAAACCTTGCCGCTGCTCTGTATTAATTTATAAATTGATTTGAGAAACCTCCATTTTGTGTGTGTATGTATATATATACATATTTATTTTCTATTATCTTACATATTTTTACCAATGTTTTAAAGTTAATTTTCTACATAATCTACTCAGTCTTCTAAATACTTGATTAAATATGACCTCTTGGGGTGTTTCTGTGGGAATTTGTGCCCATTCATTCTGTAAAGCATTTATTGGACCAGGCACTGATGTTGGACGAGAAGACTTGGCTTGCAATTTTCTTTCCAGTTCTTTCTAAAGGTGCTTGATGGGGTTGAGCTCAGGGCTCTGTGCGGGCCTGTCAAATTTTTACACACCAAGCTCATCAAACTATGTCTATATAGTCCTTGCTTTGTGCATTGGGGCACAATTATTTTGGAACAAAAAAGGGCCTTTAACAAACTATTGCCACAAAGTTGGAACCATAGCATCGTCCAAAATGACTTGGTATGCTAAAGCATTAAGTTTGCCCTTCTATGGAGATAAGGTGCCTAGCCCAAACCTGAAAAACAGCCCCATACCATTACCCCTCCTCCACCACACTTCACAGTTTGCATAATGCAGTCAGGCAGATAAGTTTTCCCACCATCCGCCAAACCCAGACTCCCCATTTGAATGCCAAATAGAGAAGTGCAATTCATTAAACCACAGAACACGTTTCCACTGCTCCAGAATCCAGTGTTGGCGTGCTTTACAACACTGCATCTGACACTTGGCATTGGTGATGTTAGGCTTGTCATGGAAACCATTTCCATTAAGCTCCTACCGCACAGTTTTTGTGATTCCATTTATAGCAGTGGAAGCTTATAACTCTTCTGCTATGCAATCAGCAGAGTGTTGGCGACTTTTACGCAACCATGGGCCTGATTCAGATTTAAGAAGGAGCTTGAAAATAAGAGAGGAACTTTACAAATGGGCAAACCCATGTAGTTTTGGGCTGGGAAACACCACCTCTCAACTCTAATACTGTTTTCAACAGATGAAATATGATTATCCTGCAATCAACATGGATAATCCCAGGAGTAACTTTCCTCTCTTATTTTCAAGCTCCTTCCTAAATCTGAATCATGCCCTATGTGCTTTAGCAGTCGTTGATCCCTCCTCTATTATTTTATATTGTCCTCTTCATGGCCGAGTTGCTGTTGCTTCCACTTTCTAATAATTTCACTTACATTGGGCCTGATCCAGAGCTACGGCCGCCGTTGCTAGTACGGCGGCTGTAGCCGTAATGCGGCTGCGCTGGGCAGATGTTGCCTGGCATCACTATGGAAACGCCCGATCGTCCTCCAGCGTCCCTACGCTCACGTTAGTGCTGGTGGGAGGGGGGAGGTAAGTAAATGAGGGTGGGGGGGCGTGCTAAGCGGCCATACGCTCCTGTGCGAGCGTATGCCCCTTCCTTACGCCGGCTGAAGTTAGGGTAGCCTTCAGCCGGCGTAAAGGAGAGTTAATACGCTCCTACAAGGGGGAGTGTCGGGCCAGAGCAGCGATGTTACGCTGAGCGCTCAGTGTAACATTGTAGCTCTGGATCAGGCCCATTGACCTTACTTGACCATGGAATATCCATTAAGGATGAAACTTCACGAACCATCTTATTGGAAAGGTGGCATCCTATTACAGTACCACACTTGAAGTCATTAAGCTTGATTTTATAGACCTATGACAACAGCTCTGATTGAAACATCTGAATTCAATATTTAACAGGTGTGACCAAATACTGTTGTTCATATAGTGTATAGCTGCTACCTCCCAACAAGCATGCCCAGTTTCCGAGTATCACCTGTTTTACTAGTACCACTGGTTAAGAACTCATGGTTTAAACCATAAAAATGCATATCAAAAAGGTGTTGTTTTGCCTTATATATGAATATATATAAGAATATATGAAAACTCTGAGGTTCCCAAACCCAGGTTAATTCAGCTGTTTTTTAGCTCTAACATGCAAATATTGCCTATAATGTATATTGGCAAGGTTATCAAAATTTGACTCTTTATATAATCCGGCAAACCTGTGTCTCAGGTTTTTTGTGAAACTACAAGGTTTTAGCTATGCTGAATACTGGGACCAGTTTTCCCGTCTTATGTACATTAATACTTTTTTTTTCTTTCATATTATTTGACTAAGGAAGAATATATTACAACATATGCAAAAGAAATGAGACCTCTTTTCTTGGGTATATTAAATTCAGTAGATGAAAAGGTACCTGTATAGATTCATTAATTTGCAGTAACTGGCATCAATTACCTTAGAAGATCCTCCCTCAGTCTGCTTTATTGCATTCAATGCAGGGCAGGCACTGTCGGACACATTAATGATTTCCCCAAAGCTCATCAGATGTCCACAGCCCACATAATCCTGTATGGATTTTAGATCTAATTATGACTATTGCATAACCTAAAAGTCATCAATAGATATGTTAAGTGCCAACACTGCCTGTCATAAGTTATATTAAAATATGTTGACAGGTAATGGGTAAAATAACTTCTTTTTTTTTTTTAACCAGGACACAACTGTGTAAAGAGTGAAGCAAATGGTGCATTGAATTTTTATCCCAGTTGTAAAATTCAGTCCACTTTTACAGCAAATAAAGACCTGTGACAGACAGGTCTTTACTCCCTAAAAGAGATGTAACTTCCTCCCAATTGTCTGACAGATTCCATCATTTATAATGGTTGTGGAATTGTAAAGAAAGAAAACCTTTTCAGAGTTTCTGTTCAATTTTATTTAGCTTGTCAGTCACATGATGTTCCCAATTTAGACATCAAGTTGTGAAATTGCAAAGCCTTCTAAAGCAAATAGCACAACAGCAAACGTAGAGCACACAATCACACTGGATAAGATCTGCAGCTCTGACACAGCAATGGTGGTTCTAAGAGAAATATTACTGCAAAAGGGAGGAAACCATCTTTTTTTTTATACAGAGAGTATGTGAAAATTTTTATATGTAATCTGCGCAAACATGTGTTTTTAGTCCATACCAAGGAAGAAAGAAAAAGTAATTCTTTGTTTATTTCACTCTCTCCGTAAACATAATTACCAAAGTAGTTTTTGATGGCTGACGATCAAAGACATCCATATTTAGAACTGCATTATCAACTATTTGCTTATGACCAATATTCAGCTACTTTGGACCGGGAGGAGTTTATATAAATTGTTTATGAAATGCGCCCCTAAATGTAGGATGACAGCCATAATATAATGAAAATTATAGGTAGCAACTATATATTTTGGATGTCTTTAGATCATCCAAAGAATTATACAAAGATAACATAATGGACAATTACAGTCTTTTAATTCAAGAACTATGAAACAGAACAACAAAGACTATATTTTTGAGTTGAGATAAAACAATTAAAGTAAAGTTGAGAATTGTGTTTATTTTCTTTCAGACAGGCGTACAATCAGTTGTATTTACATCTGACAAATACCAGGCATACAGTTGTGTTTACTTTCATCTCTTGGTAGGCTAGCAAATGTTAAAGTAGCATTATTATATGTACATAACGGAATAATGTAATGAAGTGTTATATACACAAGACACGATAAAGCCTGCACACAATAAATGTGAAAGTCTAATTTCAACAAAAAGCGTAATTAGTTACACAAATAGAAAATGTTATTTCATTAAATACAAGAATTTCCTAGATGGGAAATGTGTTTCCTAGAGTAGTCTAAATCAAAATATCAATGAAAACAGCTAAGTAATGTGAAGACCGCTATAGCTGTTATAATAATGATGAATTATGTATGTATTATCAGCTGGATTTCTAAACACCCAATGAGATAAAAAGATAGTCTCATGACTTAAGGATATGTCTAGGTCTCTTATGACGCCATACACTACAGCAATTATCAGCAGATTATACAATTATTGAGATTTCAGGCCATTTATAGCTGTAGTGAGTGATCAAGGATGGATTTGCCAAACACTCATTAATCATACCAGAAACATTCTATATGATTATTTGATTTTTGGGCATGCTTAAAATATTTAGATTCAAGCTCCCGTTATTGTGGAGTGTGACCACTATCAAAATGTCCGCCTTTGTACTTCCACCTCCTGGCCAGAATTTTGGCTAATTAGGCATTAATAAAGTAACGAAAGCTCTGCATTCGGCAAGAGATGCAGAGCTATTACTATTATACTACGGTAAGAATAGTGCAAGATGAAAAAAAAAGACTCTGTCCGGGTGTTGGACGTGCCACCTACTACTAACCAGAGTTTCTAAAGCCAGTCAATCAGCTAGCTACACATGACTCCTGCCAAGGTTTACAAGAGGCCTTTGCTAATCAGTTCTGGGATTGAAAGGAAGCCCATGCAACTAATCATCTGCAATAACCCCCATCAATCTCAGAATCCCTTCATTCTTCAACCAAGATTGACGGTCCCAGCAGGAGAGGCGAGTGGTGCCGATGTCGCAACTTTTCCCTAGTTGAAAATGTTAGTTTATTGGCCACCTCCTGCTATGTGACTTGCTAAAACAAAATGCTCTCTGTATGAACCTTAACATATTTGAGCTGGAAATAATTTTCAAATATATATCCAAAGCTGAGACTATCCATCCGGCTACCAGATAGCGAGGTTTGTTTGTCAAAACTTGTTGCAACCTTTAGTGGTATTGCGATTTGAGGCAGCTTGGACATAGAAAACCAAGACAAAGCTTGTGATAATGGACGACAGAACAACTTTAGGCACTATGTACTTCAGAAATGAGCTCCTGTGAGTAGGTATGGTATGCTGCTTTGTTGGTGGCCTTTGTTACAGTTACAAATAATGGGCTGGATCCAGACCTATTTAAGTTCATGAACTTAAGTTACTCCTGGGCTAAACCATGTTGATTTCAGGGGGAGTCAAGTTAATTGTATACTTTGCATGTAGGGATATATCTTTAAATTGCTTACTGCACACAGATACTGACCAGCTTTACTATCACACTGTTATTTAGACTTGGGATAGGGAACATCACCTCTCAACTGTAATACTGTTTTGCAACAGATGAAATTTGACTCCCCTACAATCAACATGGTTTAGCCCAGGTGTAACTAAGTTCATGCACTTAACAAGGTTTGGATCCAGCCCAATAAGTAAATAGGTTGCTAGAGAGGAAGATAATTTCCATGTTTGTAGTCTCAAGATTAAAGAGGACAAAAATGTATATTTCCAATTAGCATCTTTCATCAAGATAGCTTATGGATTCTCAGGGCCCGATTCAATTGCCGGTGAAGTTTTCAAAAACTTAGCGTCGGTAAAAATACGACGCCTTCGCCGGCAATTGAGAGATAAAAATTCGCCCATTCAATTATTTTTTTTACCGCTGCGCTAAAACAGCAGCCAGCG
>WWET01002229.1:162041-184440 GCA_011038615.1 Limnodynastes dumerilii
GCCTATGTAAGCAGCAACATGGACATCCCAGCTGGAGTCAAAGCGCATTCTACCAGAGCCATGGCCACATCATGGGCTGAAGCCAGCAAGGTGTCGATACAGGACCTGTGCAAGGCAGCAACCTGGTCATCTGTCCATACATTCACGAAATTCTACAAGATTGACATTCTGGCCTCCGCGGATGCGAAGTTTGGCCGAACAGTTTTAAGTGCAGTAAAAAAAATGAAAAAAAATTTATACCTGTCAAGTAAGTCATACCTTATTCACTGGTTGTGGTTGGTGTCCCTCCCTGTAAAAGTAGCTTTGGCACATCCCATAGTGCTATGCTGTCATCAGGGGAGGAGGAAAAGGTAAATTATACCTGATAATTGTATTTCCTGGACTCCTGATGACAGCATAGCTACTTTCCCTCCCAAGCATGTGTTTATTACGTGTACTATGTTTTGTTGTTATAGCTAGAGAAAGTGGAAAGACACTGAGCACCGGAGGAGGAGGCTACTTATAGGTCCGGTGGGTCTTTTTCTTTTTCCTGATTGGCTCCCGCCCCGTGGAACTTACCCATAGTGCTATGCTGTCATCAGGGGAGGAGGAAATCTTCTAAAAATAAAGCCATAGTTGTGTGACTAGACCTTAGTGGGTCTCATAGAAAAACCCACACTACTCAGAAATTAGCGTTGCAGTGTCCTTTAAAGGCGGGGCAGTGATCAATATCAAATCACATACAGTTACTTTACACATAAAGGAAAACATTTCAAACAGTCCCATCTATAGGAAAGCACTTTTCTACAGCACAGTTTCCAGGTTCATTGAAATGATTTCATATCACGCAGTATACAAAAACAGAACATGTATTCTTTGAGTAAAAGAAATTGAAAATGTGTTATATATCATTTCATTAGGTTTGCAGAATTAGTAAGTATTTTTTCTATTCAAAACACTAAAACATCAATAAATACATCAGTGCTAAAGCAAAGATATCAGTTAGTTTAAAAAGGTATCAAGCTATTTGTTATATAGCACTCTTGCACATTATTCAATTTATTAATTTAACATTTTAAACAAAAATTTTGTGTGAAGTAGAAAGTCTACAGTTTGGTGTTCTAGCATATCTAACCTTAGGGGAGAAAAATATATGCACACATTTTATACTGGCTAAGGTACAAAAAGAAAGAGTATACATTTCCAGTTATACTAGTCATAAGCAAGTATTTCAAACATTGACCTGTTTGACTATGCAGAGTTTATCCAGAAAAGTACTGTATAAATGGAAACAAGTGCAACTAAAATAAGAGCTCTGTATTAACTAAAGCCTAGAAAAGTTCACAGACATGAAATGTAATATGTTAAAGATTAATTATAATAAATTGTTGATCATAATTATCAATCTGAATTGCCCACAATCTGAAAAATAATCTCATAATTAATATTATATTATAACAGTGATATTAATATCACTGTCATATTCCCCGTAGAGCTTTACAGGAAGGGACAATTAAGGTTTTATGTGGAGTATCCTGATGGCATGGCCAGTTTCAGTCACGCAATTCAAGTTTTATGTGTAGTAGCCCAGAGGCTTAGTAACATTCAGTCATAAATGCAATTTGGATTTTCTTTGCAAAAAGCGGAGCACAATCGGGAGGGTCTTTATTCACCACTGATCTTGGAGGGTTCAGACCCCCTGACATATAGGGGACTGAAAGAAAAATGTAGAGCTGGCGATTTGGGACCAAATTGACCACACAATAAACTAAATTATATTATTAGTAAATCTATTGCCACCAAGGTACAGGGTTGTGTGACCCTCTTAAATAAAAGCATACAAGAACAGACCAGTACCGTCGCTATAGCAAATTAAAAAAATTATAAATAAAAAACAAATAAAAATAATATATAAAAAGCATATAAAACTGAATCCTAGCCAATAGTAGCTAATAAACCATTTCATTAAACACAAAAAAAAAAAACAACAACCTGTCAGCTTCCAATATAAGTACAGTAAAACCCCGATTATCCGGGCTAATGACGGCACCCTTCGGCTGGATAATCGAAAATCACGGATAATCGAACAAGATTCAAGATACAGTATTAAATGAATACAGTAAACGCTAGTACGCTTGTAAAATTTAATCAGAACATATGATAAACGCTAGTACGCAAGTAAAGTACTGTACTAGTACGCTAGTAAAATATAATCATGCTGTAATACAGTACAGTACTGTACATACTGTACATAAAATTAAATTCTAACCTTATGCAGGACACATGTTTTAAGGGTAAGCACAGTGTACTGTACAATAACAAATGTTCAGGAGACGTCAAAGGAGACGTCAAAGCAACGAGTCTGAACACGTTACCGCGCACCCGGATAATCCGATCCATGGTTAAGCGAGGCACAGAAAATCGAGGTTCTACTGTACAACCAGACATTAACCATTAAAAAGACGTGTGAAAAATGTATGCGGTATATATAAATAGAACAGTCATATTAGTTGAAAAAGTTCCAATTAAGGTGCACCTTGAATACTAGAACAGAAGTAGTTTCTTTTCTCCAAAATATATATTTTATAATAATTTCCAGTATCTCCTCCACTACAATATACATCAATATTTTTAAAGTACCCAATTAAAGTGCACTTTAGATACTGGTTGATATGTTCTTTCTTTCTTATATATACAGTACTTTATCATTTATAGTAAATATTTTCTCCACAGCAACAATGTAGCAATAAACGAATAAGCTCCAAACATCAATATATGAAGACGACTGAATGCAGATAAAAAAATACGTCAGCACCAAGTGTGTTAAAAAATAAGAATAATAAATAAGAAGAAAGAAAGAAAGAAAGAAAGAAAGAAAGAAAGAAAGAAAGAAAGAAAGAAAGAGAGAGAGAGAGAGAGAGAGAGAGAGAGAGAGAGAGAGAGAGAGAGAATCCAGGATCAATGTTTTCTCCTGAAAATTAAAGGCTGTTTTGATGCGGGGCCAGTCGCTGTAGTACTTGTAAACACATTATGAATTGTACTGTAATATTTAAACAGAGATTTGGAATTTAAAATTGAAAGCTATATTAACTGCAGCAGTGATATAGGCTGTTTGAAGTTATTTGGTGTAGAACATATTCCGACCACAAAAAGAAGAGGTGATCATTTCAAAAGATTATGTGCAAGAGAGACTTATTGGATCTTCTCCTTGGACTGGTCTTAACGAGTCTGTAGAACTAAATAATATCTGTTAAGATTAATAATCTCTACTAAAAACAATAACGTCTGTCTGTTATCAATTATAAATTTCTTAATGGAAAAATACCTACTAGAATATTTTTGAAAATGTTAGAATAATGATTTTTTGGATTATTATGTTATTGGGTTGAAAGATTTATTTTCCATTATAATTCCCTATAAGAGGATGGATAGATATATTTTTGTAGTTTTTTTTTTGGAGGGGGTGGTTGTTTAAATATTAATTATAGGTTTATTAAAAGTGGTTAGGGTATACAAAGAGTTAAATAGGAATACTACTTAGGTCAATTAATGTTTTTTAATATAGTTATATTGGGTCAACTTCTAGTAGAATAAAATTCCAATATTGTGAACAATTGTTTCCTCGCTACAGGTTGGATGTAACTATTATTTAAGTGTCATCCGTGAATGTTACTGATTTGGCTAGATGATACAATAAATGTAAGGGTGAATATTATCTGGTATAAATACTATTTTTGTAATATTACCATTTACTTTAAGAAAGAAGACAGGTAAAAGTATTTTTGAATATGTAAAAAAAACAACAAAAAAAACAAAACACCACCTATGGGAGAAATGATAATTAAAAATAATAAAAAAAAATATAAAACTTTTACAGATTCTATACTATTAGTTTGAAAACAAATTATAAATGTAAGTGGGAGGATGTTGGTTTGAAGGTTAAAACTAAAATCTTCTGGTTTATTTAATGTCTACATCCTCGATAAATTTGTATTTTTTGTGGCATTTTATTGTCAAACTTGTCTTGACGTTTCTATATTTTATTTTTGATAATATAAAAACATAGAACCTCTCATCATCTGATACTGAATAGTAAAAAGTAATAGTCAAAAAAAAGTAAAGTAAATTATTATTATTATTTAGGTAAATAATTAATGTTTTTCTTTTTAATTAAAATAATTAACTGTATTACAACTGAATGGTATCGAAAAAGCGGAGTACATTTTTATAGTACTAAAATTGCCCAGGATGAATGAGATCCACTACCTCTGATGAAATCTCCATGAAAGTAGAAACACATCATGTTAATACTGGTTTTTAATTTTACTTCATCAATCTGCCTACTATCTTTACCATAATCTAGTGCCATAAGAAGTGACTTCCATTTCATTCATAACATCTATCGGACTATTAAGAGGAGAGTATAGGATGTAAGATCTTAGTGGCTGGCGAGTGCACACACAGCCTAGGGCAGATGAACACAGAGAGCTGCCTAAATCAGCCACAACAAGTTAGAGTTACGGGGACTGCACCAAGTGTTATAATGGAGATATGCACAGCTGACTGCCTCAGAGTGACTGGCATTGCGGTGTGATCAGCTTGTTTTTTATCCCTTCAATCCTCGTATCTCCCCTTGCCTATACACTGGACCGTATTCACACTTAAGAATGAGTCAGGTGCGGACATTGTTGCTGTGCAGAAAGCATTTTAATATCAATTTTAAAGTACTGTATATTAAAGAAAGGAATTATATATCAACCAGTATCCAAAGTGCACTTTAATTGGGAACTTTAAAAATATCAATCTCTATTGTTGCAGTGGAGGAGATATTGGAAATTATTATAAAAGATCACATTTTTGGAAAAAAAAAATTATTTATGTTCTAGCATTCAAGGTGCACCTTAGTTGGAACTTTTTCAACTGCTGACTGCTTCAATATGACTGCTCTATTTATGTATACCGTTTTGGCATATTCATTTTTTACACGTGTCTTTTTGATGGTTAATGTCTGGTTGTACTAATATTGAAAGTTTCCAGGTTGTTTTGCATAGTATTTTAGAGTGTTGAGTAAAATGTATTAGCTATTATTGACTACGATTCAGTTTTATATGTTTTTATATGATTTTTATAAATTATTTTTTTATTTATTTATTTTTGCTATAGTGCCAGCACTTGTCTATTCTTATATAGGGGACTGATCAGTGTCTCTGAAACCTTGACATTCGCTGTAATGTATTAATTTTTTGTGTGGTTTGAAGCGATCGAGTCGGACAATCCCAGATTTACCAGAGGTTATTGCCATTAAATGTCCTAAGGGTTCTAGTATAATGTAAAGAAATTCCCTTACATTACCAAAACGATATGCTCGAGTGCTCAATTTACAACCTCCTTTTCAAGAAACACAAACTTTTAATGCAAGCCTATATTAAACAGCTCTTACTCTATTTCAGTGAACATGACCAATTACATGCCTTCAGACATGAGTTTGTCTCCATTTTAGTGAATATGACCAATTACATGCCAAAGACATGAGTTTGTCTCTTATGTCCAGTCAAACGGAAGCATTTGAGATGCAAGTCTGATTGAAAAAAAAACCAAAACAAAGGATTACTTTATCCCTATCTTTTAGTGATGCACTTTAAAGAAGCGCACCCTGGATTAGTATTTTCTATTCAGGCTTCTGCTTTCAAAAACAGAAGATGGTAGACAGGCCCAGCATTTCACTTTATTATTTATGGAGGTATTCTTTTTTTTCATTTCTGAGCTCTACATAATGTATTTAAAGACCGCCATGTATTACAGAGAGAATTATTAATTAACTCCCTTATTGAAGCACTAAATCAAAGTAATTACTGTGTGGACTAAATAAAATAAAATCTGGTTATTTTCTGCTTACCTAAAACCCTAAAACAAAAAGATAATAATAAGTCAGCCATGCAAAAAATGATATTCACAGCTGATTGAATCCTTGTGCGCAGCTGACTTGGTGGGCATAAAGAATACAGATTCATGCACATTTATGTCTAACTAGGGGTCACTGAAAACTTGTCCTTGTTCAACATGTGTTTACAGACTCCATGTTACTGCAAATTTAGTGGAATGTAAACTCTTGGTTCAGGAACAGGGCATGCTTTAAGATACTTACAAT
Organism: Limnodynastes dumerilii; assembly: GCA_011038615.1. Lineage (NCBI taxonomy): Eukaryota > Metazoa > Chordata > Amphibia > Anura > Limnodynastidae > Limnodynastes > Limnodynastes dumerilii. The sequence continues at coordinate 168,169 of WWET01002229.1, forward strand.
AATGTACTTAATAATAACAATAATAATAATATAATAATAACAACAACAACAATGTACAATAATGTAATTCCACAACAGTGAAAAGTTACAAAAACTGGTGCAGAATATACAGAAAAATACTTAAACTGTGCTCAAACAGACTTTGTATTGCTTACACACAATTTTCACAAAAAGCTGTGTATGTGTGGGTGTGTTAGCATTAGATACTATAGTGAGCAATTTCATTAAGAAAAATGTGTTTCTAAAAAGCTTTCTTTTCTAGGCTGTGTCCTAGAAAAAGAATCCCAGTAATTTTTTACAAGCACCATAACATTTTCAGCTTTAGATCTAATTAATATCCTTAGTACAGAATAACACTTCTAACACTGGAGAAACTAGTGTATACACATGTCCCCTATCTGTGCCGTTCCATGTATTTCACAAATTTCAGCTAAACTTTTGTATATCTTAAAGAAAGAAATAAATCATATATTTTATCAATATCAGATTGGTTACCGCTAAGACATAATTTGGTTTATATTTTACTTGTGTTTAGATTCAATTAAAAAGTAATGCCTCTAATCAATGCAAAAATGAAGTCACAAACAAGCTTACCCCTCCATCCTATGTATCATATGACTACCCATAAGCTCAAACTGAATGGCTTACAGTAAGAACAGGTAACCAATATGTGCAAAAGAGAGAAAGCGAGATCCACTTCGTGCACTCATCTTACTTTAACCCATGAACACAATCATGTAGTAATTTTAAAAGTACAAAACTTTAATATTAATAAATAAAATTACTATACGGTTGTGTTCATGGGTTAAAATGAGATGAGAGCACAAAATGGATCTCGCTTTCTCTCTTTTGCACATATGCCTTTTTGGAGATCCTAGTAGCACCCAGGGTTAGAGAATCTGTAGCTTTAAATACTATTTGATGGAATCTTTGCTCTCTCTTTCCCATTGAGTTGGTGCGGGTATTTAGTTTGTGTACACAATACCTATATGTGTAAGAACTCTTTTAGAAGCATCAGGCAAATTATGATATACCCCCATAAAGCAAGTTTGGAAAGAAGATACAGTTGAACTTGACTTATGGTAAAAGTACTACAAGCTTAACCTTAAAGTCAAAGAAATGCAATTCCTGACTATAAGGAAACGCAACAATACATCTAAGTAGATTACTACTTTAAATGATTAATACAACTTTTATAATAAGTATGGCACAATAGATATCCCCTTTAAATTAGGTTTATACATATCTAGTCCCATGAGCTCAGTCAGAATGTATTAACTTTAATATTCATAGCACAGCATAAACATCTTTGACAATTAAACAGGAATTCATTCAAGTATTGTTTCAAAAGATTACAAACCCAGTTTTTGAGTATATTGTATAAACAGTGGTGTTCATGAAAGGAGTTTATAAGATAATATAGATAATTTATTCTTATAAAGCTAAAGCAAAATGAACACAATACAAATATGAATCCATTCTACAACAAGATTTTGCCATTTCACTACGAATTTGGTTACTCGATAGCCAAGAAGTTCTAATATTTGCAGAGCCAGCAGGTCAGCAGCAAGACTATCTGCCAATCCTATAATTGTCTTTTGTTTCCTAAGATATCTGGACTAATCATCTACTACACACTTGCCAAATGCTAAAAATCCATTAATCTTTGTTCATATTAACCTTGTCAATAGCAGCTGACAGGTGGGTTAATAACTGGACCTGCAAGAGTTGTTAACATAACATCACAAAAGGTGAATAAACAAGCAGGCAAACCAATATTTGCCATTCCCTCCAGATGAGATAATGAGCTTCCACTTGCACTATAATAAGAGATTTCAGATGATAACATAAAACACAGACTAAGTATCTGTTACAACAAAAGGTTAACACTATGGACCAGATCCAGAGTTAGGTCCGTAAGGCCACTTACGCACGCAAGATCTGCACGATTTACCTAAGGCTGGGTTACACTGCCAAAAAGCCCGCACAAGAGAGGGGAGTGACAGGAGGCGTTCACTCCCCTCTCTCCGTGGTACGGACAGACGCCCGCGCATAAGGAAAGTGCATTCTGTGGTACCAAAAGGACAATTAGTTTTGTTAATTGTTAATTTTTTTCCATTTTAGATAAAAGGCTAAAGTAAATTGTTAACCGATTTCTACGTTTCAATTAATTTTAATACAAATGTACACAATAAAATGCATACAAAACACTGGCTTGTGAGGAGAGTGACGAAAGGGTTTACAAAACAAATGACATCACCCCAAACAGTTTACATTTAAAGATTTAGCAGGTTCATTTTTCTGACTCACCAGACATTTTAAACCATGGATAGGTGCAAAATAAATATATAAATCAGTCCATTCAAAATATTACTAGACACAGTAGAAAAGAACGTAAAGTTTATTGGCCTCACCATTGTGTTCTACCCCACATGCTTTCTGCTGCTCCCTCAGTTGCTTGCTACTTTGCCTGCAAATGTAGCACCTGGAAGAATAACATTTATTGTCATATTGGAATACACAATTATAAAACACACACAATCATAAAGATTCCCTTAATAAATTCGCAAAGCAAGAAACTCACCCAGATGTGCAAGCGGCTGTGTCCCGTGGAGAGCTCATAGCCCATTTTGCTGGTTGAAAGGACACTGTTCCTTCATAGTATCGGTGAGATAAAAAAGTCTTGACACCTAAAAAAAAAAAAAAAAAGGGAATGCTTTTATTCTGTTAATAATGCTTTTATGCTGTCACATATTTACAACCATGTAGTGCAATAATGAAAGTCTTTAAAACAAAAATAAACCCTATGTGTATTTCTGGTGCTGCAGAAGTGATGGATTCTTTATATTTCAGTAAACACTTGAGTAGCAATTTACATTTCCAGAGTTACTTAAAAAAAAAAAAAATTCAGTTTCTGTGTCTTCCCACTGGATCCCAGTCGCTTTTAAATCTGCACAAGGGTACACAAATATGAAACATATTCGGACATCTGATAGAGGGGATGAGTTTACAAATGGGTGTTTGCTCTTTGTCAATCAAGTGGGAAGACCAACTAGTTTATATTCCTTAAAAGCAAAAAATCTCTTCGGCTGATGTGTCTAACTTGCTTTGAGGACTACTTTTCTGATTGAATTATTCTACTCTTTTTCTAATTTCATGGAATAGTTTCAAAGCTGTCACATTCATATGCTTTTCTGCAGTTAAAACCAGTTTTTGGGTTTATTGTTTTTATTGTTGTTGCTTTTGTTTTATGTAGTCATAACTTTTTACTAGATAAAAGCCAGCACAAAGGCAATGATTTAATAAAGTAGTATTATTCAGTCAGTATAAGTTGTAATTTGATTTTAGGTTGATTTTGATGTAAGATTAAAGATAATTTTACTGATGTAAATTGTTGTGATTTATATTATCTTCAAGTACACAGATATAAAAAAAAAATCCATAATTATGTTTAAGAATGTTGTAGCTACAGAGATTTAGTACAATAAAATGATGGATCACTGCTGCACAGCAAAAGAAATCTTCAGCAATTAAAAATGTAAATGTAATTTGTGGGTTTATCATAGCTTAGATGACTTTCTTGTAAATTTATTTTTAATTTTCCTACAGGGACAGAACATTCAAAGACATCCCTTTTTTAAAAAAAAAAGAAAGCCTTGAAAGACAACCGAAAACATCTCAGCAGACATCACACATTTCTTAAGATTAGAGAGTGGAGACGGCTGAACAAAATGTACTGTGCTTTGAAAGCAACTAACAATCTTTGTAACAAATTTCAAAAGTACAGTACTATAACTCCCATCTGTCCATTATCTATTAACTAGTGCCAAGGAGAGAGGCTATCACTACTTCAAAAAATTGTGCATTCAGCTTAATGTTATACTAACCAAACAAACAGCTTTACATTTAATGTAATTACCTGAAAAGTCATATCTGGCAGGACCAAGCCACCGATTCTTTTCACTACCTTTTAAAACATCGCCATAGAAACCGTAGCCCAATAAAGACACTGAATATTTCAGAAACATTTTTTTGTGGTGAACTGAACTCACATCCAAGGGCTGAGAATCACCTGTTCAGAAAACATTTGTAAAAGAAAATACAATTCAACATTGGTTTATTGGTTTGATAAAGTATGTTAGTATGCAGCAATGTCAGTTTGGAGGGTAGTGTCTTTGATTAACTCTAAATTGTAGTGTAAAAAGAAATCAATTTCTTGATAACATCATGTAGGGCCGCCATCCCAGGGGTTGTGGCGGTAATGGAGACCTAGGTCCGGACTCCAAATTTTTTTTTTTTTTTTTAAACAGCAGCTAAAGCTGTGGGGCTGAAGGACTGATGAGGATGATGATGTCAACCTTACAAGACACCGAAGATTAACCAACTGCCAGACTGCAGACTCCGCATAGATGAGCTACTCGCAAGGATTAAGGTTAGCGAAACAAATTCATTATTACTGTGCAAAAATTGCTGCTGTGTGTCCTTACGCTATATGTCGTAATTGGTTGCAATCCAGAGGACCCCGATCTCTGTGCTATTGGATCGCATGTAGCCTGCACCACTTTTTCAAAGGCAACTGTGGCATGCACAATGTGTGCCAAGTTGTGTTTACCTTTGGATCGGACCCACTGTGTTCTGAAACACTGTAATCATTTGCTTATTAGAGTACACTGTACTAAAACCTTCAATGTAAACTTTGCAGCAATGAAAAAATGTGTCCTTTAAATACAATACAATCATGACCCACAGTAGTTTTATACAATATTAAAAATGACATTAAAGTAGTTCACTCAATTATCAAAAATAAAAAACCAACACATAGCTTTACCCATTATTAAAATACCAATTGTTATTAATAAAACTACCGTAGGTCACTATTAATAATTGGAAAACTATTAATGACCCTAAGTATCCAGTTTTACAAATTACCTACAGTACAATTACATAAGTAATCTGTGTCATGTTAAAAATGACATACCAATAGTTTTACCAATTTTAACTTTCATTATTAACAATGGGGAAATCTACTGTAAGCACTTTTTTATACTGAATATAATGCATTAGTATTAATCTAAGGATATGTAGATATATAGGTGGAGAGGGAGAGATAATAGATAGATGAGGGTATATTAGTCACAATTTTTTTGTCCTTCGCCAGATGCTTGTAGGGATAAGGTAGTGAAGAGTAGGTTGTGATGAGGTGGGTGGTGGTCTGTTTATTATGTCAGTACTTGGCCCCACAATTTCCGATGGCAACCTTGCCATCCTGTTTAAAACATACCTAAAATGATGTGCAAAGCAGAAGTAACAGGATCACTGATACCCACAGTAGCGAAACATACACAGTCCGTAGAGCCTGCAACCCAAACATTTTTTTTATTAAATATAAAATCGGAAGCAGGGAATAAATAGCATAACATGGAGCATATTTTGAATAATGATCTCTAAGCAGCAATTGATTTATATGCATTAAGAGCAAGCAAAGTCACTATCTGACATAGACACGTTATGCATTAATACTATATGATAAGCATATAAAGGTCCTACAAAGTTACACTGTAGTTCATAGTGACTAAAACAGTAATAGTAAACAAGTGTATATGTGTTTTGTTTAATGGCAAGTAACAGCGAATTAACCAGGATTTCCTATAACAAAAAATGTCTAGTTACTAAAATAAATAGTTCACATCGTTGTAGCTATCTAGTTACAGTGGCAAGATGGCTATTCCTTCATTTAATTATGATTTCACTCTAATTATTTAAGCCATACAGCAAACTAAAACATGATAACACCAATGTTATACAGGGAAGTCTGATGAGGCTTTTACATCCTAGAAATAGACTGTGCTTTTGTTATGTCTGGACAGAAAATTGGTGAGTTTCATTTATTCTCTTTTTCTGTGGAGAAGAACTGGAAATGTGCCCAGTACAAAGCTACTGTATGTTAAATCCAGTTTCACTAAGCTTGTAGTAAAAGCAGCAATGGATCAAAATGCTGCGAAGAAGCATCCCTATTTCCATCACTGCCCACATAAAAAGTTTAATGTAATTCCAAGGGCATATGCTTCTCAAAAAAGGATTAGTCTTTCCAGCTCTTAGGGAAAAAAATGGTGCTTCAATAGAACTATACGCTCAAGTCAACACATCAGATAAATCTCAGTCTTTGACATATTACTAATAAAACCTCTTCCTTACAGAGCAGTAGGATTTCAGAGGTATTTATTATATTTTCAGTTTGTAGCAATAATTCAAGATCTAAGGAAAGAAATTGTGCTCTGTATGAAAGTAAAAGGGGTGGGCAAGTTGACTAATATGGGATAGCTGTGTAACCCGTCCAAAGAACATTGATAAGAGAAAAGTCTATACATAAGAGTATATTCCATCAAAAGAAGAATGAGTACTCTGCAGATAAACTCATTTATTACACTTCTGCAGGGCACATTTAAAAACCATTAAAGTTCATGTACTACAAATTGGTAGCTTAGTAGTTTCAAAAAAATTAAAAACCAAAGAAAGAAAAATATATATATATTTATATAAAAAAAGCAGAACAACAACAAAAGCAATGAGTGTTTCCCCTGGAGCAAATGCCATCCACTCTCTAGCAGGCTCATATATTGTCACAACTTCTTTTGAATCTAAGAAGGTGACAAACACAAAAGCATTAGCGGCAATGAACAGTGAATGGTGGGGTTACGATTGTGTAAACGTACAACTATTGAAAATTGAGTAGGTGCAGCAGAGGGTGGATCCATTTATTTCTATAGGGAGGTAAATGATTTAAAGATGGAAAATAGACTTCAGAAATTATTTAATAGCACTTAATACGTCAAAGCTTGTTTGCTCTGTACGACCTTGGTGGAACAGATGAGAGCAGTTTTGCGCAAGTAGCATCCAATCACTTTAAATAAAATAAAAAATAAAAAAATTCATCTGCAATACTTATTTTGTAGAAATACACATAATTAACAATCCTTAAAGAAAAAACATTAAAGAATGAATCAAGTTATGTGACTTGAGCCAAGGACATTTGGAGAAGACATAAAAAGAAACCTGACCAAAAGAAGTATGTGTGCTCTCGGTTTAATATTCAGTGAATATATAATCTTATTATGCTAGCTCTCTACTACACTTAAACCATACTTCGTATCAGCTTTCTAAGTACTGCAAGGTCACATATCGAATATTACAATGCAATGTATCACTGAGCAGAAAAGTCAATGTCAGAAAATCACAGACGAAGCAGAACAATATGGAGGTTAGTGTCAACATAATTAGTCGCCTTACCGGCAGGAATAATCCCGATCCTCATATTGCACGGAGACAATGGCACTTTGAGAGTGTTCTGATCGACATCAGAATCCTTTTGCATGCGGCCTAAGAGGCCATGCAGTACTTCGCTGAACATTCCATCGCCCCCAACACAAACTATGCTGCCAGTCATTGAAGAGCAGAAAAACATTCAGTTACAATACACAAAACAAAATCTGAACAGTTCCTGCCTTCTTATGTAAGAAAAAAAATAAAGACACCACAGTTTTGCAAACAGGTCAAAAACTATTTAAGAATTATAATACAATAGAAATGTTTGCATTGCGCATCATATTTAATTTGCAGCCTTCTATCTGCTAATTCTGTCATTTACTAAACCTACCACCCACTTGTGTGCATTCCTAGCACACATGCTTAATATTAAGTCTTGAATGTACAAAGGCCTTTTGCACAAGTGTATCCTGTCTGCAACATCGGACAAGTGAAAGAAGATTCCACTGGACTGATTCACGGGTCACCCATGTCCAATTTTCCCTGCCCATCTGCTGAAACCAGCTCCCAGCAGCATGCTACCAGTATCGAGCTGCAGGGAATTCTGTATATGGTATTTACATGCATTAATTTTCAATTCACCCTCTCTGGCTACTGCAGTGTCTGACTGCTGGAGCCTAAAATGTAATGTATAGGATAAAAATGAACTGCTAATCCCCAATAACTATTTGTAAAATACTGATGGAATTTTCTATATTTTACAAACAGAAATTCTTGGTGATTAAGGCATATTCAGTTATATTTACTATTCACCCTGTCACCCTCGTTCCTGCAGTGTGGAACTGCAGACAATTAAAGTTCCCTCTCACTTCAATTTGAGTTTATCATCTATATTTTACAAATAAAAATCATTGGAAGCAAGTTATAATGCATCTTCAGCCTGAACATAATTGTTTAGGTTCCCATACCCTCTGTCTGCCAGTTGAAGTACAGTGATAAATGAAGACAGAACTTGTCAAAGAAGGTGAGCAATTTCTACCCTAATACCGCTTTCACATCACCACTCTTTAAAATAAAAAAATTAAATAAAAAAACCACAAGACCGAGTACTGTCATTTCAGACAGGCAGGCTCATTGGACAATACTGATGAACCTGGCATTCTGAAATGTTGGATCTTCATCTGCCAAACAGGATGCCTGGAAAAGAGATGCTTGTGGTGGCCCCGGGTTACCCTTTGGTGGATCTAGCCCTGGTAATGTGGGTGGGTGGGGGAGGCATTTAAATTGTACAGTATGGGCTGGGTTAGGAGCTTCTGCATGTAGGTAGGGCTAATGACGTGGAAATCCGCTAAAATCCGTCCATCAGAGGGGAGTTTCATGGAAGTCCACTTGCCACATAAGTGCGGACTTTAGCTATTCTGTACATTCTTAGAGCATTTTTAAATCTGAATATGGTCTGCAGTGCCTTCCTATACACATTTCTTATGCTTTAATCAATGTTACAATATCAAAAAGCAAGCAGACCATTTATTCTGTCATAAAATAAGAATACTTACCCATCATACTTTTCCAAATTGACTTCAAGTAGATTATCTCTAGCATGGTTTGCATATTCTGTAACTGTAAGGAAATCGGTGTTCAGAAATGCGTTTAATAATAAGGCTAACCTTTGTCATTTGAAAGGAATAATTACACTTAAATAAAAGAAAAAAGGGTGATAGCTTAGGAATATTTGTCTATGAGGCTCATAATTTCTCCAAAGGAGGACATCCACATAGCATGTATTTCCTGCATCTTTGGTCACTGTAATAATATTTTAGCATAAAATTATCCACTTTGTAATATAGGTACCCTATGTAGCTTATTCACTTACATAACACAGCTTATGATGCTCACAATAAAACTTCAGTGCCAATAGCAGAAAGCAATAGTTAAAAACCTGCTTTTAAGTGAAAAGAAAGCAGATGAAATATTGGAAAACCAACAGAACTGATAATGTTGCTGCAATTATAAAGATAAAACTAAAACTGGAATCTGCACTCTGACGTTAACAGTGACAACTGCGTTAGCTAGGGACCATAGTCATCACTAATCATTTGTAGGCAGTAAAAGCATTTACAAAGTGCACATAACTGCAAGATTAAATTACGTAAAACACACATGACAATGAAAGAAAAAACTTTCTAATGGTCCATAAAGATAAAGATAATAATATTCTAGCTCCATTTCCTGTTATATATGCTAAGTAAAGTAGAGCTCTTTACCTATGATGTCTGTTGAAATTGAGGCAAGGCTAAACAAAGGTGCCACCTTCTTCTGATATATTTGTTTTCCTTTCTTCTTTCCACCATATGGGTTTATGTAAACTAGTAAGTGCTTTGGTCTCCATGCTATAGTAACATAAAAAAAAAAAAAAATATTGCTACTTTTAAACGTTAGCCATCAAAATACGCACTAAGAAATCATGGCATACAACTTCCTACATGATAAACGTGAATTAGAGAACAAATAGATTATTCAGGTAAACGCATAAAATATTGGCAGATCACTGCATTAATATACTTTTTGTATGCATGCCAAGCAAACCTTTGAGAGAGCACATCTACGGCAATTATAAAGGTCATAAAAAGGTGTGACTAGGATAACAGAGCTTAAAAAGCAGCACAGGCTTGTCTCCAGAAATATAGGGACAGGTCTTACCAGAGACAACTGGCTATCAAGAGTAGGTAACCCACAACCTCTTAGACATATAGTAGAAAACAGTTAACAATAAAGCCATCTGTAGGTTAAGACAGTGGACTGCATGTGTTCAAACAACTCCGCCCTCTTTGTGTGGATAGGTATATTAATCTCTAGTTACTAATGATCTCTGAAACTTACTACTTTCTTTAAGTAGATATATAATATTATAAATATAATATTGTCTTGGATGTTTTCTTAACTCGGAATCAACATCTCCGTTGCCCTCAGCCATTGAAAGTAGAGATGCTCATTGGTATTTTAGCCAATTCTTCAAATAGGTTAAAACAGTTGGGGCCAGATTTACAATTACTAAGCTGCGGTTTTGAAAAAGTGGAGATGTTGCCCATAGCAACCAATCAGATTCTAGCTGACATTTTTTTAGTATGTAACAGGAAAGTGAGAGCTAGAATCTGATTGGTTACTATAGCCAACATCTCCACTTTTCCAAACCTGCTGCTTATTAAATCTGGCCCCTGGAACGTATTACCAAAAACTATACCAGAATTGCTTACCCTTTTTATTCTAAACAGAGTCTGAACTTCAATGCATTCATATACTTCTACTAGTTACTAGCTACTGGTGATATATTCCATATCCAACTGAACTAAAAGTAATGGTGAAATAAAACTGAACTTACTTTGTTGTTCAAGTAAATCATTAAGTGCTTGTAACCAGTGATAGCAAAGAAGTTCATCACTGCACCAAAAGGTCACTGCTTTGCACCGCCAACGATGCTTCTTCATTCTCTGAACATAGTGCACTAGGACAGAAAATCAAACTTGTCAAACAAACGAAAGCAAACACTAAAATAATTCAATCTGACACACCGAGGAGAGCGATTTTCAAAACAAACATAACAGGTTACAAACAAACTAGAAAAAATTACATATGTATATAGAAAGTGTCACATATACTATTTTTTTATTTTTTTTTAACGCTGTTTTTATTAGTTTTTCAAAGAAGATAGATCACAATACAGTCAAAGTGAAACAAGTTGAATAAATTGGTATACATTGGTATAAGATAACACATCTGGTGAGTATACGGTCAACCGTTGCAATCAGTATCCATCTACTAGCAATCTTAATAGAATTGTTACAAAGAAGAAACAAAGAGCAGAATGGTACATCTTCAGTATTTTAATATCAATAGAATTTTTTGTTTTGGTAAAAGAGGAAAGGGAAGAGAGAGGGGGGGGGAGGAGCGACCAGTCATACATATACTTGTTCGATGTTTAACCCGACATAAAACTACATCAATAAGTCAGAAGCCACCGTAACCATGTATGGACGCCAATATGAGTAACCTTAAAGAAATAGGGTTGTCAACCCCTATGTAGGAGAGTGTGATTGGTTGGGTTGGTGGAATAAGAACCAAGGGGCCCAAATACGTGTAAAGATATGAGATCTGTTAGGAAGGTATGCTGACATTTTCTCCATTGAAACTAAATACCAAATTTTACATAGCAGATGTGAGGAGGAGGGAGGGGAGGTGTCCTTCCAGTGGTTGACTATGAGACATCTGGAGGCATTTAGGATTTGGATAACCAGCCTATCCAAGTCCCTATCCAATCACTCTATGGGAGCGCCCAAGAGGAAGGACCAAGGGCATTTAGAGACTGGTGTGTTAAGTACCTGAGAGACGAGGGTGGCCACCATAGACCAGAAGCCCGCGATTATGGGGCAGTTCCACCAATTGTGCAAAAAGGAGCCCTCCTCACTGCACCCTCTCCAACACAACGAAGAGGCCGTGCCATACACACGGTGTAATCTTGTAGGGACCAAGTACCACCTACTATAGATTTTGAACATGTTTTCCTGAATCAGGGTGGACATAGAAACCTTAGCAAGTCTTTCCCGTATGTTGGACCACGTGTCTTCCTCTGGGGGCGCTCCGAAGTCCCTCTCCCAGGCCACCTCATGTTTCGGTGTGAGGGGCTCCTTATGCAGGATCAAGAACGTGTACAGAGAAGAGATCATCTTCTGCACCAGAGAGCCACGGAGGCAGAGAGATTCCACCAAGGTTAGTGGCCTATTAATCAGGGCGCGTGGTAGGGAGGATATAAAGTGGCATACCTGCAGGTATTCAAAAAGACCCGTCACCCGGATTCCGTATTTTTGCTGTAGATTTTCCAGCGAAGCGCAGCCACCCCCGTCCAGTAAGTCACTCACCACACAGATTCCCGACGCTCGCCAACTAGACAAAGACTCGAAGGAGCGTCCCAGAGAGAAGTCCGGGTTGCCCCATAGAGGGGTGATAGGGGAGGGGAGGAAGGTGCTGTTATAGAAGGTCCTACAATAGTCCCAGATAGAACATGTGAAGTGCACTACTGGGTGGGATGAAATCATGGGAGGCCGCCCGGATGGGGGGAGGCTCAATACTGTAGCCAGGGAGGGGGATTCGCACGCAGCTGCTTCCAATTTTATCCATCTAGGCCTAGGATTTGTAGCGAACCAAGCTATGGCTTGGCCCAGGTGGGATGCCAAGTAGTAGAGTCGTACGTCCGGAATCAGTGGGTTTTCTCAGATTAGCAAAGCTAGTTCTCGGGGGCTTATTTTTCCACACAAACTGGACCAGCCATTTATGTATAAGTGAAAGGGTGCTACGAGGGACCGAGACCGGCAGCGTCTGAAAAAAGTATAGATGGGGCATGATGTTCATCTTAATGGCCACAATGCGGCCCAGCCAGGAGAAGAAAAGAGGATGCCACCTGGACAGGTCAGCTTTGATAGCATTCAGAAGGGGGGAGGGGGGAGTTTTGACTGTATAGAGTGTGGTAGGAGCGCGTTATATGGACTCCTAGGTATTTAATTCTATCCTGTAGCCAGCTGAAAGAATATTGGCTTTTTAAGAGAGTGACCATGGGGGAGTGGGATGTGGACCGGGGGTGCTTCCGTTTTGGTGATGTTCACCTTATATCCCGACAGGGAGCCATATGTGGAGAGAATAGAGTGCAATATAGGCAGGGAGGTGTGGGGGGAGGACAGGGACAGGAGGACATCGTCTGCAAACAATGAGATCTTATAGTCTTCGTCCCCCACCCGGACACCCTTCACGTCTGGAGATCCCCTGATCTTCGCCGCCAGTTGTTCGATCACCAGAGCAAAGATCAGAGGAGATAGGGGGCAGCCCTGTCTGGTCCCGTTGGTGATGTCCATGGGATCAGAGAGAACCCCGTTTGCCGATACTCTTGCCGAGGGCGACGAATACAGAGCTTGGATCCCTATTAGGAAATCCCTGTCGAAACCAAAGTGACACAGAGTGGCGAGCATGAAGGGCCAGCTAATGCGATCGAACGCCTTCTCTGCGACGAGGGACAGTAGTAGCGTCGGAGACCGCCGTGTGTTAATCGAGTGAAGGAGGCCGATAGTCTGCCGGGTACTGTCCCTAGCCTGTCTGCCAGGGATGAAGCTGACTCGGTCTGTGTGTATCAGGGAGGAAAGGACCCTATTCAGCCTGTTTGCCAAAATTTTAGCATATACCTTAACGTCAACATTTAAGAGGGAGATTTGGCGGTGTGCACAGTTAGAGGGGTCCTTCCCTTCCTTTGGGATAACTATGGGCCGGATCCAGAACTATGTCCGTCTTCCATAGACGGCCGTAATTCAATGAACAATAGCTACTGCGCATGCGTAGTAGCTATTGTACGTAATCTGCGTATCGTTTCTATACGTAGATTGCGTATATGTGGTATAAAAGACCGCATATACGCAATCTACGTATCGAAACGATATGCAGATTACGTACAATAGCTACTACGCATGCGCAGTAGCTATTTTTCATTGAATTACGGCCGTCTATGGAAGACGGATGCAGTTCTGGATCTACCCCTATGACTCTAGCCGTCAGGGCTTCTTTGGAGAGGGGACCTCCCTTCAGAAGACCGTTAAAAAGGGACGTTAGGTGAGGCGCCAAGACGGGGGCGAAGGCCTTATAGTAAGCTGCCGAAAAGCCATCTTGGCTGGGAGCTTTGGATGATTTCAGTTGTTTTATGGCCTCCAGGACCTCATCCAGCGAGATTGGTTCACCGACTGAAGAGGATGGTTTCTGGGCTTGGGACCCAGGACTGGTCATAAAGAGATCTATTATAGAGTTTAGAATAAAAGGCCAGGAATTCTGCCGTTATAGCTCGGGGATCTCAAATTATTGACCGTTGCCACTTCTCAGAGAAAGTACATTGCTCCGGGCCTGTTTGTTCCGCAGACGGGTCGCCAGCAACCTATCTGTTTTGTCACCCTTCTCGTAATAGGTTTGTTGTAACTATTTAAGGGAGTTTTCGGCCTGCTGGGATAAGAGCATATTTCATTCCCCAAGCAGTGCCAGCATTCTTTTAAAGTCGTCCTCTAACCCTGAAGCTTTATGCAGCCTGTTAAGGATGGTCAGTTGGGCCGTCAGGTCGTTTAATTTTTGCGCCTTAGCCTTTTTAACGCGGTGTGCGTGTTTAATTAAAACGCCTCGAAGCACCACTTTGTGGGCGTGCCAAACAAGCATAGGGGGAGAGCTAGGTGAATTAGTGGAGAAATAAGATTCTATTTCCTGGCGGAGCTCAGCTTTTAGGTGGGGATCTAGCAACAGTCTCTCATTTAGGTGCCAGGAGAATGGGCGAATGGGGGAGCTCAAGGCACTGATTTCGACCGGGCCATGGTCAGGCCAGGTGCATGGGAGGATACTAGCATTCGATAGATGTTGGGATGGTTCGATACTTGTGAGGATTAGGTCAATTCTAGTATAGACCCTGTGGACTGTGGAATAGTAGGTGTAATCCCGACCTGTGGGTTTCGCCAAGCGCCAAGTGTCAAACAGTAAATGTTGAGAAAGGAAGTGTTGAAAAGCTTTAGAGGTATGCAGGGTTTGAGCGCGCAATGGGGCTGGTGGGGGGCGGATCTGTCCAGGTGGCAATCAGGGACTGCATTAAAATCACCCGCCACCACTACACTACCCCTACGGTGGAGGGAGAGGAAGGTGGCAAAGGACTTAAAAAACGCGGACTGGTTTTGGCTCGGTGCGTAGATGCTGGTAAAGGTGTAGGAAACGTTATCTAATTCACCCACTAATATCAGGAACCTGCCGTCTGGGTCGGCATAGGTGTGGGGGAACTAGTTGTCCGCTAGTAGGCGAGGGAGGGTGTGGAGGTCCTCCCACACAAATCCTGGCGTGGACTCCATTAATGAAGATGTGGTTAGGAGCACAGCAGGTCCTTGTGGTCAAGTGGTCGCTGTTCCAGATGTCCCTGAAGAGGGGTGTGCGGAAGGCACTTTGTTTCAGGGGTTGCGAGGAGGGTGTGGCGGTGCTGCTGGAGACCGAGGTCAATCCGAGGTGGTAGCGGAGCTCAGTTGCGCGAGTGGAACGTTGAGCTGGGATAACATGGTTTTAGCCTCCTCTGGTGTTTTAGCTGATAGAATTCTGTCGTTGGTACGGACCTGGAGAGAGAATTGGAAGCCCCATCTATATTTGATGTTGCTACTTCTCAGGGCTTGTGTAAAGTCCTTCATGTCCCTCCGTTTGATGAGGGTCGAGGGGGCAAGAACTTGAAAAATTTGTAGGTCCACCCCTTCAAACTTGATGGAGGCTTGAGCTCGGGCTGCTATGGACACCTGTTCTTTAGCCTTATAGAAATGAAGCCTGAGGATGACATCCCAGGGGGAGTTGGTATCTTTGGAGCGGGGGCAGAGTGCCCGATGTTCCCGATCCATAATAAGCATATCGTCCAGAATAGAAGGGGCAAGATGCCGGAAGAGACAGAGGAGGAAGTCGTCTAGTTGAGGACCTTCGTAGGACTCAGGAATATTGCGGATTCTGAGGTTGTTGCGTCTGTTCCGGTTTTCTGCGTCCTCTTGTTTATCTGCTAATAGAAGGATGTTGCTGCGGAGCTGAGCTAGCTCTTGCCCTACAGTGTCCTGCATGTTGAATAAGCTGTCCTGGGACTGTTCTAAGGAATCCACCCAGGAGCCGATATCTGATTTCTTTACGGAGGTCGGCCATAGCCTTATTCACTTCCTCTGTAATGGTTTGCTTGACGCTCCTTACTTCTGTAAGGATAGCTGCGATATCGGCTATTGTGCAAGGGGCTGCAGGATTTTCAATATCAGAGTCATCCTCAGGGAGGCTGCGTGTTGGAGAAGGTGGAGGCATGCTAGCGGAGGAGCTGGGCCTCTTAACGAACTTTAGCAAGCCTTGGGAGCTGTGGCGTTTGCTGTTGCGACGCATTATCCTAAGCTCCCAAGCGCGGGTAGTGGTGAGATGCGGCTCGGTTTCTACGCCAGGGTG
>WWET01002229.1:208897-221571 GCA_011038615.1 Limnodynastes dumerilii
TGAGGGAAAGATCTTATCTGCATCACTCAACACTTTTGATTGGACAGACAATCTTGGTAGAAGAGAAAGGTTCTGCCAAGATCGACAGGAGGCACTTGCAGCTGATTGGCTACACAGACCTCTTGTCAGTCTTTGCAAAGACTGGCTATGTCTCCTGTCAATCTTAGCAGGAGACCCATGCAGCTAGACTACTGGTTGGCTGCAAAAAAAAAAAGTATTACTGATTAGTATAACCATAGGATTGGGATTACAAAAAGCCGGCAGATGGTGACATATTTGTCATTTGCGGTTGGAGGACTTAGAAGAGGGACCTCCCTGACGCTTCTCTCCAGATTCTACCCAACAAACGTCTGGGATGCCAGCATCTAATAAAATACAAGCAAGACTGCAGAACCACGAGCAAAATTTATTATACATTTTTTTATACTTTTATTACAATTAAAACTATTTTTACCACACTACATGATGCATAGGCTCGGGCACCATGGCATGCATGTGCTTGTGGTACTACAAGACACGGCTTGTAGTATTATAAGTGCTAGCCGAAGGCTCAACAGCAGCCTGATGCTTGCAGTGTCATGTTGTTAAACATAAAAAGAGTGTTTTTAAACATGTTTTAATAGGATTTATTACTTTTTAAAAGTATTACACATTTTTGACTGGGTTTGTAAGTAAATATTGATTTTAATAAAAAAACAAACACACCCAGCACTTTATTAATTGAGATTTGGTGAGCATTTTTGGAGCAGATAAGCGATGCTTAGTAAATACAGCACTTTATATGTTTGTCATTGTATAAATTGGGACAACGAAAAAAAAACCGCCCAGTAAACTTCAGTTTCACAAAACCACAGTTTATTAAATTCCTAGGGCTCTTATAGCCACCAATATGGATAAAAATATGTAAAAATTGTACAACATGCCGCACATGTTCTAGCATGACCCTGTACCAAAGGTTCTGCCAGGGCATGGTGGCACTTGCAATACCCCCAGTACACTTTAATACCACAAAGAAAAACATAAAAATATAAATTATATAATTTATAAAAATACCTGAAAATTTTTTGCAATAAAAACTCCCCCACATTCCTCATATAAACCTAGTTTATTAAGAAACATAGGATTTTTGTGCTTTAATAATATCCAAAGGGTCCTCAGGCTTGCAATCCAGTCAGGTCAAAAAACCTTTAATACCATGTTCACACTGCCGCCCTGGCAATATCCCAGGTCTGTGAACCCGTGATATTGCTAGGTCACCAAAAGATCCCAGGCTCACAGACCCTGTTTACATCGCAGGGCAGATCCAGGAAATTCTGGGACCCGGGTCTGCCCTGTCAGTAGTGTGAGTCATCACACTGCGTAATTTGTTTAATGTTGCTCTGGCAACAGTAAATTAATTACACCAATTCTGAAGTGTCTGTGCAACCCGGATTGCACCATGCACACGGGCGGCTACCCAGGTCGGACGCGGAAATAACCCTCCAAATGTCCCGGTTCAGGAGACCCAGGTAGCAGCCGGCACACCCGTACACACTGACCCCCGACGCGAGTCATCAGGGCTTGCCCCGGCAATATCCCGGGTTTTTGGCTCAGTGTGAACGGGGTATTACAGTCGCCTCACTGACACCCGCTTCAGTAGACATCCCCATTACCAGTGACAGCCAGTGCAGTAGCGCTTAATGCAATTTTTAGATATAGATATATAGATCTATATATTCTGGCTCCTTGAGACTTCAACAGAATTTTTGGGATCTAAGGGCTGGTCTAGTTGGCCACCCCTGGCTTAGAGCATTCACACATTTAAAGGTGAGCTGTACCCCCTGTAAGCAGCCTAAGTCAAGAGACGAAAAAAAGGTTCAACAGCATCACTATATAAACATGCAGTTAATAATTAAATGCATTGTAAAAGAAAACTTCACAGGTACATACAGGTATCTACAGTGCACATAAACAAACAGTGCACTACCACAAATTCTATCTTTCCCTTAAGTGCTCTTCTTCCTGTTTTGTGCAGGTTATATGATATAATTTCATTGGGGTAGAGCCAGAACTACGTGTGCAATATGTTTCCACGCGTAACGTATTTTCGCACGCGTATGTTCTATACACTCCCCTAGGCACACCCCTTGAATGTACGTATTTCACTGAGTTCCGCTTCCCAAACTCTACCTTAACATTTTTTCACGTAACAGCGTACGTCCACTAACGGACGTATAGACTACGTGAACGTACGCCGCTTAGCACGCCCATACTGTACACTTTACATACAAACCTCCACCTACTTCACGTAAATCGAACATATTGTTGACTCACGTAAAATTGGCACGCCCACACGTAAGTATTTACGCGACAAATACGTGAATGGCTCATACGTTCACAATTATGCTACGCTAATGAGCGTATTTTCTATGGTGCGCATGCGCAGTACTTAGAAATAGGTGATTTTACGTCTCCGCCACGCGTAAATTCGCACCGGTGTGTTGTTCTGGATCAGGCCCATTGTTTATCACTGAGCAGATTTCAAACTGGGCATTACTCCCACATTTTATATCAGTGCTTCAGCTACTACAATACAGTCTATAGTAAGGGAGACCTAATGGCAGTACACCAACAAGACCGCGTCTACTTTATAATACTCTCCTCTTTATACTTAAGAAACCTAAGGCAAGATTTAATGAACAGCAGAAAAAGAAAAGTGGAGATGTCGACCATAGCAACCAATCAGATTTAATCTGACATTCTCTAGTATGTAATCTTAAAATTAGAGCTACAATCTGATTGGTTGCTACAGGCAACAATTCCACTTTTTTGCAGTTTAGTAAATCTAGCCCCTAGACTGAATTATTACTATCCCTCAAATAATTCAGCCTAGATAAGTAATGCTGCAAAACATAAGCTGTAAATTAAGGAACAGACTATTTAGAATAAATGGGGTTTTCCATTACCTTGTTTTCTAAGTAAAGTTGAGCCATCAGGCTTTGCTTCCTACTTGTATTTAGTAAAGCTAAGCAATGCAAATGTATAAAACTATAACACAACCTGTTTGCATGCCAACTTTAATGTTTACTGTTGCCACCTAATTGTCTTGCACACACTATATTTGCAAGCAAAACTTTTCCCAAGAATACTTGAAAACTACTCTGTTTTTTTATTAAACATGTTGATGTTACAGATATTTTCTTTTTTTTTAAATAAACTTCTGATTCAATTATCTGTTATAACATAGCTTAGGATTTTATTATCGTTGAGAAGCCAGTAAAGGCTGCTTATACAAAATTTACAAAGCTCTGACAAAGACGTTAACACAATCTGGGGTAAGGGGAAAAAAGTCCTAAAGCTCCTGCAAGAGATATGCAACCAAGATAAACAGTATGTAATTACATATACCAAGATGGAAGGAGCAAGAGCAACTTATAAATTGTACTATCTTGAAAGTGGTACATGGGGTAAAATAATAACAAAATATTAAACAGCAGACTAAGCAAACATAAAACAGAAGCAATCTGGACAGTAGCCTTACCAGCACACATAATTCTGCTGATAAGAAGCATAAGTTTACAAGTGGACTATAAAAGTCAACAGATTGCATCAAGAACACATTATAAAACACAGACACCAATATGCACTATGGCACACAATGCCACCCAAGGATTATCAAGGCCCACGGTCACCAGTGACAATACACGGGTAATGTGCTGTTCCTATGAAGGGTAAGAGCAGCTGTATTTACAAAACACATTGCCCACTGACCGGAAGAACCTAATAATAACAACAGCCCGTTCTGCCTTCACAGACACATCTGTCACTAATATGCACTACATAACATGCCAGCCCCATCCCTCACCTGTCCGACCCCTGTCCCTCCCTCGCCGGGGCCTCACTTCTCTCCAGGACAGCAGAGACCACCTGGGGTCCAGGGTCACCTCAAAGCTGTGACGTTTCACCGAGAGCACCGAGCACAGTGCAGGAGGCGGGGGAGGCTGTGTGGGCTCCATGACTCCTCGGTGCCAGCGATCTTATACAATCTATTGTCCCTATGGTGTCCCAATCACACATGTACAGCACAGTCCGCTGAGCTAGCGGTCCTGGATCTTCATTGTCTGAGCCGTGAGCTACTCAGGACACGCCCCCACGCCGGCACGTATGCAAATGAGCAAAAGGAGGGGGGCGACTGAGAAAGTTCTCTCAGCTGGTGCTGACGCTTGGCATAGCTGAGGTGGGCATGTGCTAGGCCACCATACACTAGAAGCTACACTTTTATAGATTGTTGTTGTTTTGAAGCTTTGACATGATAATGCTGAAAATGATGAACGTGTCACTACATTACAGTTTATGGAACCACCTTTGTATTTTGTAACTATAAACTAAATATGTTAACGATTGTAGGTGAAATCTAACAACTGTGTAATCAAATATAGTTTTCTTAAAGTTGTTGTTTTATAATACGTTATTTAATATTTTAAACATTTACCTTTCCAGTTTATCTGTACAAATAGCATATATAAGATTTCTATTACATATCTTTATTTGCACAAACTTCAAGCAAGCTAAAACAACAAATATTTGTCCAAAGGTCTTAGGACTGTCATCATCATAGGAAACTATCATGCACTGTAGCTTGTGCAAAGTAAACATCTGAGTCAGCACGCACCTCTTTCTTGTTTAGTTTATTTTTACAAATACACAAAATTTGCAATGATGATGTATCATTCACAGCCTTTTTTATATACATGTAGGCCCATACACAAAATGATTGCTACCTAAATGATTTAAAACTTGTTACTAGTAAAGACACTGCCACCACTGGCAACCCTACTGTTACCACCACTAGTGCTGGGTACCATGACCCATGTTAGTTACAGGGCTTTTTTATGGGACTAACTGTCCCAGGGATAGTTGGTACAGTGATGGGCATTAATGACCTATTTTATTAGTTTTATACACAGTGTTAAATTTGTATTCAAATCCAGATTTAATCATTAGTTCAAGTCTGGAATTTATAAGGGAAACAAAAATGCCTCCACACAGGTTATTTTGCTACATGGATCTCAGGTTCAAATTTTAGTCAATCTATGGATCTGGCTCCATGTGACATTATTTAATTAAAATCTTAGTAGAGTCTTTAAAGGACATACAGTAGGTATAAACTTGGCAAAAATTTGTACAGCAATATCCAATGTGCTAGTTTAACACTGAAATCATCCTTGAAATGATCATTTTTGTTGCAAATGATGATTATGAAGATTAAAAACACATAAACTTCAAATCTAACTTTATCATAGATTGTAAGAAATAAAAAAATAAAGACTTTCAATATTTTATGTGAACGTATCCTAAAGACTCCAATAAGCAAATAGCTGTTCTGATGAACCTTCACTTCCCTTGTACTTTCAAGTCACATCTTCCCACTGTTCCCATTGTTTACTGTAGTTCCCTACTCCCCTTTCTCTTTTGGTACCTCACCAGATTTTCTGTTTCTCCCATAATCTTAAAAAGCAATACATTTTTCATTTTCTTTCCATTATAATCTAATATGTGCACACAAGCTCCTATAATCCCCCTTCTCCAAGGTCCTTTTTACTCCCCACTTTCTCTTGCAGGTCCTGCCAAAAACACAATAATCTTCTTTGTAAAACCTCTTCCGGGTATTTGGTGGTGATGTGAAACGTCCCTTTTCCAACTACCCGGGTGTAATGACCCAGGATTCAGACCCAGGAATAATGAAGAGTTTTCCCTTGTCGCACATGGGAAGGATGGCAGTGTGAAAGGTCCAGGGTTATTTTTTAACCCAGGTTTTTCACATTGCCACACGATTGGATGGAAAAACAGGCAGCATATGATGATGCCATCATATGCTGCCACAGCACATTGCAAATAAAACAGAAGCCAAATTTAAGGATACACATATTTTATTTAAAATTATTAATTTAACATAGCCAAGAATCTGGAGGAGAAAGACATTGTTAAATCTCAACAACAGTGATTACTCCTTGCTATTAGTGGAGAGTAGGATATCAAAGACCAAATTTCTGTCAATGTTAGGGACATGCACATCTATTTTAACATTGCCGAGGGGCATTGTCAAATCTCAGAAACAGGTGGTGAATAAATTAAAGGCACTAAAAAACACGATGGCCCTCTCATCCTCGCTTACAGTCAAGGAGCAGTCCAGTTCCTAAGCCAGAACCAACAAGGCCTCCCATGCCTCCTTGCCTCTAATGTTCGATGACACACAGGAAGAGGAGAGTGAAATGGATGAATCTCGTACCATTGATGCCTCCTTCTCGCAAGATTAAACAATTTTATACCTTGCTGTGCGAAGTAAAAATGTTTTTTTTCTTTACATTGCTTGTACACTTGCATGAGCTTTGGTAATGCTTTCACACTTCTGTAATGTTTTATAGTTGATCCCCCTGTTTCTGCATCAGAAGAGCCTTGTACCACTGAAAGTTTGCGTAAAAATAGTATGTCTCTTTGTTTTGTAAATCCAAGTTTTTAGGCCCTTTACCAGTTCACCAGAGTATTTGCATGCTATCCTTAGATCCACATAGGACAGCATGTAATGTTTTTAGTAAAGTCCATATAAAAAGTCCATACAATGAAAATAAAAGTACAAAAATGGAATAACATCTACTATAACTTTTAAACACAACCAATCTATTCTAACTTATAACTGAATACTAATACCCAAAAATCTACTATAACTATACCTAACAATCTATTATAACTATACCAAACAATCAATCAACTATAACAACTTATGCAAGACCAAACATAAAACACAGAACATTCTCTCAACCCAATATATTATGAAAATGTGTTGCAGCTTGCAAGAAGTGCAGGAAGGAGGAGGCCTCAAGCACAATGGCTTGCTAAATTTAATTTTGGGCTCAAATTCAAATCTTTACGGTCTAGAATGTACTAAAGAAGTGGAAAGGCATGAGCCAGGTTGAGGTTGTGTCAAAAGCAATGACAGCTGTTTTGATGAAGCAACTGTACAATATACTGTAAAGACCAGTATATGCAGCGCAACGAGGAGGACAGAATGGCTCGCTTCTTTGAACACACCATTCAGAGTCTTTGACTTCTGCAAAGCAAGGGAAACATAATTGTCTTAATGCCATAACACATGCAACAACATAGCTTGCACAGTGTTAAAAATCAACATATACAATACAGAAGTGTCAAGAAAAATGACAGGGACTGGCCCTAAAAATAAATATGGTTAATGACAAAAATTACACAATATTGTGATAAGGAAGAACATCACATGGATAAGATGAAGTATAGTTGTTTTATTTTGTAGAAGGCAGACAGCACAACAGGTAATCAGCATCACCATCAGCAAGTTGGTTACAGCAGCCTGATCACACCCAGGTTCTCTTCGGCTGCTCTAAAACCTGGTCAGGATCCTCCACACTACTCTCATGTGATGATATGCTGTCTCTGTCACAATGGCCCGTATTCAGACCTCTGTTTTCTGTGGCCGTACATCCGTAAATGTTGCTCACCGAGCTCAGCGCCAGTCCGGAAATGGACCACACCGGAGCAGAGGGGCAGAGTCTAACCCCAAGCCAGGTATTCACCAGAGCCCCTGATGGTGGGGATGGGCTTGGCTGCTGGAAAGGGGCAGGTTGCGGCCCTCTGGGAAAGCGCACAGACACTGGGACAGTTAGGCGAGATCCAAGGACAGCAGAGGTTGTTGTTGCAGGTACTGCTACAGAGGCTGGAATGATGATGAGGCTGGAGCTGGCTAGAGCCAGAGATACAGGAACCGGACTCAGATGGAACCAGGAACCAGACGGTGAAACATAGGCAGGAATCTGGGAGCCAGAGGACATGAACAAACTCAGGATACTAACATCAGGCAGGAAAGCTGTTGCTCTGACACCAGAGTGCTGTCTGAGAGAGCCTTAAATAGGCCAGGTGGAGAGGAATCAAGCAATGCAATCAACAGCACCTGAGAAGTAAGTCTGTAGCAGGGAGTGAACCAGGAAGTGCAGAGGCAGAGGGAATCATGTGACAGGCAGAAAGTAAACAAAGGTAAATGCAGTGAATGGAAACAGAAGGAATCGTGACAGTACCCCCCCCAAAGGGTGGACTCCGGGCACCCTAATGAGGTTTGGAGGGGAACTTCCGATGGAAGGCTTTAATAAGCTGAGGAGCATGAAGATCCGAGGCTTTGACCCAGGAGCGTTCTTCAGGACCATATCCCTTCCATTGAATGAGATACTGCAGGGAACCTCTGGGGTTGCGAGAATCCAAGATATGGCTGACCTCATATTCAGTTTTATCTTGCACGACAACAGGTGCAGGAGGCTTATGGACAGTTGTGAAGCGGTTAATCACCAGAGGCTTTAGAAGGGATACGTGGAACACATTGGGAATTCGAAGAGCTGGGGGCAGCTCGAGTCTGATGGCCACCGGATTGATTACTTCCAAAATCTTAAATGGACCAATGAAACGAGGAGGTCATGGTGGGGATCTTAAGGCGAAGGTGACGAGTTGAGAGCCAGACTTTGTATCCAGGAGAATAGGGAGGTGTAGACCTTCTCCTTTTATCGGCTGCCTTTTTCATTTGCTGAAAGGCCAGATCTAGATTTTGCCTTACCCATGTCCAGATCTCAGTAAAGGATTGAAGAGTGGAGTCAACAGCAGAAATGCTCTGAGGTGAAACGTCCTTTAAAGATGCTTTGAGGCGGAACGTCCTTTAAAGTGGGGGGTTTTGAATTCCGCCCATACATTACATACATTACAAAAAATGGGGAAAAGGAAAAGGACTCGTGAACAGCATTGTTATGTGTAAACTCTGCCCAGGAAAGCAGGTCTACCCAGTCATCTTGATTGGCAGAGATGCAAGTTCTCAAAAACTTCTCGAGCTCTTGGTTGGTACTCTCTGTGAGTCCATTAGATTGGGGATGGTATGCTGAAGAGAAATTTAACTTCACACCAATGGCCTGGCAGAAAGTTCTCCAGAAACATGAAACAAATTGGGTGCCACGGTCTGACACGATTTCTGAGGAACAACCATGAAGGCGGAAGATCTCTTTGATGAAGAGATGAGCAAATGCAGAAGCTGAGGGTAGACCCTTTAATGGTATGAAGTGAGCAGCTTGAGACAAGCGGTCCACCACGACCCAGATGGTATTACATCCCTTGGATAGTGGGAGATCTGTGATGAAATCAATAGCAAAGTGGGACCATGGCAGATCAGGATTTGGGAGTGGCATGAGCGGACCGGCAGGCTTCATTCAAGGAGTCTTGGACTGTGCACAAATGGAGCAGGAAGAAACAAATTCCTCCACATCTTTTCAAAGAGAAGGCCACCAATAGAAATGGGACAGGAACTCCAAGGTTTTCTTGACTCCAGTATGCCCAGAGAAATGGGTGCAGTGAGCCCATTGAAGGAGTCTCAACCTCAGATTTTCTGCCACAAAGTCTTTCCAGGAGGGGGGTCCAGGTTAGAGTGGGCTAGGATGACAGATTTGGGGTCCCTTCATGCCGTTGATCCTCTGCTTCAGATGGGGAGAAGGCACGAGAGAGGGCATCTGCCTTTTTGTTCTGTGCTCCAGGGAAATAGGTGAACACCAACTGGAATCTGGCAAAGAAGAAGGACCAACGTGCCTGTCTGTCATTTAGACACTGAGCTGTCTTAAGGTACAGTAAGTTCTTGTGGTTGGTGTACACAGTGACCGGATGAATGGCACCCTCCAGGAGAGACCTCCATTCTTCCAGGGCCCACTTGATGGCCAATAGCTCCTTGTCTCTGATGCCGTAGTTCTTCTCCGCCAGGGGGAAAACTTCCTAGAGAAAAACCCACAAGGCAGACGCTTGCCAGCAGAGTTCCGTTGTGAGAGATCCGCACTTGCACCGTTAGAGGAGGCATCTACTTCAAGAAAGAAGGGCTTGGAGGTATCCGGATGGTTCAGGATAGGAGCTGAGGCGAAAGCCTTCTTGAGGATGTCAAAAGCCTGTATTGCCTCAGAGGTCCAGACTGAGGTCTTAGCATTCTGCTTAGTAAGTGCCACGATGGGAGCCACTACCAGGGAGTAATTCCTGACGAACTGACGGTAGTATTTCGCAAAACCCAAGAAATGCTGGGTAGGCTTGAGACCTTCAGGTTGGGGCCACTCCAGGATGGCCTTTAATTTGTCAGGGTCCATCTGTAGGCCTGTGCTGGAGATGATGTAACCCACGAAGGGCATCTGGGACTGTTCAAAGCTACACTTCTCCAGCTTAGCGTAGAGACCGTTCTGCCTGAGGCAGGATAGCACTTCGGAAACCTGAGTCCTGTGGGTGTCTAAGTCAGGAGAGAAAATAAGGATATCATCCAAATAGACTACCATATACATGTAGAGGATGTCCCAGAAGATCTCATTCATGAAGATCTGAAACACTGTGGGAGCATTACATAGTCTGAAAGGCATGACGAAATACTCATAGTGTCCGTCCCTGGTATTAAATGCAGTCTTCCACTCGTCACCCTCTCGGATCCTGATGAGATTGTAAGCCCCACGCAGGTCCAGCTTAGTGTACATAGTAGCCTTTTTGACACAATCAAAAAGTTCAGAGATCAACGGTAAGGGATAGCGGGCTGTATGCAGAGCTTTACGATATTTGTTACTGCGCATACGTAGTAATTTTGTAACGCCATCTAAGTTTCCTTTTGCAATGTAGATTGTGTATATGCAGTCTTTAAGACCAAGCCCTGGCATCCATTTGTTTCCTCTATCTGGTAACAAATGGATGCTCTATAACACCTTTAATAATGACAAGAGGTACACATTGCACTTGAAATAGATAGGTGTCAAATATCCTGTAACAGATATATTGTGTACACACTCATCCATACACAGACACATGTGAAAATAAAAATCCTCAAATACTTTTATATAAGAGCTTTGATGAACTTGCACATGTTACTATCCCCACCAAGGCATGTTTATAATAACCACGTAAAAATATTTTAGTATTTCCTTTCATTACCATCTACCTCTGATATGCTTGCCACAGAAATATTGTTTATAAACCGAATATTACTGCATGCAATATAGCAAAAGCTTTAATAGAAAATAGGAAAATAAAAACATTATACTAAAAATCTGCACAGTAAGGCAAATGCCTATGTTCATTACATTTAGAAAATAATGTGCCAACAGGTAATAAGTCATAGAAATCAGAAGGGAATCATTATATAACTTACTCTTATTATTAATAAGATTATGGTCTTCAAAGAATACAAAATACTTATATTGCTAATAAATGAGAAGAATATCTGATAATTGTTTCCAAAAACCAATGCTATATGATTATGCATAAGCTTGTCTTTTTCAAGCAGCTACCTGTAACAAGGTGTGGCACCTAATGAATCCCTCATAAACACTGAACTATACACAGACGCAGAGTTTAAGAATATACAGAAAAAAAACAGGTGGAAAATTATACTTTAGCAAAAACAAGTCTGAATTGTAGGGGAAGGAAAATTTAGATTATGAAAACAGAATTATAGTTTAGATGAAAAGTTTCCAAACTAAACTCTAATTTACAGATTAAACATATAGGGGCTGATTCAGAGATGCGATTGCGAAAAGATCACAAATATACGCATCTAAGGTTAAGATCTTAGCAGGTTACAGCCCACTGCATAAACAGTCACTCCCCTTGCAAACAGCGGTGGATCTTAAAGTTAGACCACCATTGACTAACCCTAACTCTGCGCTATCAGTTGAGATCTTAAGTGACGTAGTAGCGTTTATTTAAGATCCTAAGTGTCTGCTCGCGCCCACTTTCCCTCATTTCCCTGCCTCCCCCGCCCATTTCCATGCAAATCATTAAGATCTTAAACTTTCGCAGCACTTAAGATCTTAAGTGCTTGCGATCGATTCAAACTTACGCTCTTAGCGAATTTACGCTCCTAACCGCTACGTACATGGCGTTGCACTATTACTACGCATGCGCAGTAAGATCCTAAATATACGCTTCTAAGTGCCGTGGAAATCGTATCTCTGAATCAGCCCCATAGTTATGATATTTGTGAGTTCTGTGAGCTAAAGCAAACCTGCATGCAAATATAGACTTTTACCTGTTTTTCATGTTTCCAAGATCAAGTGTATTTTATAATATTAATACTGACATTAGGGCATAGATTCGAACACCTTTCTGTTCTTTACTAGAAACCTAATGGTGGGTATGGTCATTGCTGCATGGTAGATTGTGATTCCCATTGATGGTTATCAGAGTAGTGCAGAGGGGACATTAAAAAATAACATATTAGAACCAGAACAAAACTACAGACAGAGGGCGTATTCACAGATCTGATTTTGCTACTTTTTATGTGCATATTTTTAGTTACAGTTGAACTGCGCATGCTTAGTATCCTTTTTTACGCAATCTACTTTGGATTTAGGCACAGAAGTCCATTACGCCCGTATTTCTAATTCGGACTTGGTAGATTCAAAGGAAATGTGCGGAAAAATTACTTGAAAGGGTGATAGATAAGTGGAATAGCCATGTGGCTCTTATCTGCCGTCACTTTCTATGTTTCTATGACTTAGTGACATAGGGCCTGATCCAGACCTACGCCCGCCGTCGCTAGGACGGCGGGCGTAAGCGTAAGATCGGCTTTTCAGCCGATCTGCGCATGCGTCGGGCAGATGTTGCCCGGCGTTGCTACG
>WWET01002229.1:227566-240772 GCA_011038615.1 Limnodynastes dumerilii
GTGGTTGAGGCCAATACAGTAGAACAATTTAAACATGCTTGGGATAAATATAAGGGTATCCTAAATTGTAAACCAAATTGAGGGTAAATAGGATCTAGGGTCAGTATAGTTTTCAATAAACAAATGGGCAGACTAGATGGGCCATGTGGCTCTTATCTGCCGTCACTTTCTATGTTTCTATGTATGTAGATGACTTATAGGGGCTTCCCTGTAGGACAACTCCCCTTTAGTTCACTCTGCCCTCCCCTGGGCTCCAGTCACATAAACCACGCCTCACATCATTCAGCTGAACAGTACTGGAGGAGCCCTGTAGTACCAAATCTTTTTCATTGAATAACACTATTAGGCAGTGTTATTCATAGAAATAGATTTGTCCTACAGGGCTAACATAGGAGCCCTGTATATCCAGCACTGTTTAGCTGAGTCAAGCACTGCGCTGCAGAAGAAGGAGCAAGAGGGAGAAAGTAAAGGTAAGTAATTTTGAATAAAAAAAGTTGTTAATATATAAGGGGCACAAAAGGAGGCTGAACACATATAAGAGGCACAAAAGGAGGCTGAACACATATAAGGGGCATAAAATGAGACTGGACACATATAAGGGGCACAAATGGAGGCTGAACACATGTAAGGGGCACAAAAAGAGACTGGACACATATAAGGAGCACAAATGGATGCTGGACACAAATAAGGGGCACAATAGGAGGCTGGACACATATAAGGGGCACAAAAGGAGGCTAGACACATAAATTGGGTACAAATGGAGGCTAGATATATATATGGGGCACAAAAGGAGGCTGGACACATATAATGGGCACAAATGGAGGCTGGACACATATAAGGGGCTCAAATGGAGGCTGGACACATATAAGGGGCACACATGGAGGCTGGACACACAACAATTGGCAAAAGTGGATGGCTAGGCACATATAAGGAGATAGAAGTAAAAGGCTGAATGCATACTTTTTTTTTGAGGGGGGGCAGAATTTTTTTTTTCTGCCATGGGCTCTGCTAGGTCTAGAAATAGCACTGGTATTTGTCCACATTGGTCAATATGGTGAAAGTTAACATGCTGGAACTAAAATAGTCACTCTTCTATATAACAGGGTAATTAATTCGATACCTATCAGATAGTTTTTTGTAATGCTGACACTTCATGTTTTTGGCATTACAATAAATCTAACCACTAATAAACTAATTACTGACCTTCAATGCAGGTCCAGAAGGATTTACAGGAGAAGAGAGAAGATGAGAGAGTGAGAGTGGAGGAGCCGTGAGGACAAGAGACAGCAAATAGCAGTAGGGACAAACTGGACAGATATTGGAGAGAGCCAGGAGCGGGGTTTATGGATTTAGGTTTTTTTACTGTCTTTTTATTTATCACTATCGAATTCTTAAATTTTGTGATTCGAAGGGGTAACATGCCGAACAAAAAACTGTCTGCATGGTTCCCCTGTTGACAACAAATTTTTCAAACACTTTCTGTAGTTATACCAATAGCAACCAGAACCAATTAATGTCAGGGATGACTTTAAGTTCAATTAAATGTTATATTAAAAATGTGAGGTGATTATTATGTTATATATAAATAGACTAATGATTATTAACCTATTTATACACAACAGCATTTATTGATAAATCCCTTGACCATAATTCACATGTCAAATATGTTTGGTGAAAAAGTGCAACACAGTACTGTTTGTACAAAGGAAATACTAAAGTATTTTTTAGGAATATTATAAAAACTTATACAAACCTATATCTCATAATACAGACTTACAAACTTGTTTATTAGAAGAAGCACAATTGCCCAAATTCACATTAGCACAAAGTAAAATTATAATGGCAGACATCATGACCACAGACAAAAAATGCAGTCATAGCAAATTTAAAACTATATAAAACTCCAATGTTACGGGTAACACAACCAGGACACAAAGTCTAATTAGGGCCAGATCTTCAATAGAGCCCCTAATGGTGGGGATAGTCTGTGCTGCAGGACACCTACCAGGGTGTGGCCCCCAGAAGTGCCACCCGGGAGAAGAAACAGAAACTTAGTAGTAACTAGTGGAGAGGAAAAGGAAGTAGGAGGTAGAACAGCGGGACCAGTGGAACTAGAAGAGACTGGTCCTGACAAACAGGAGAGGACAGACAGGGGAGGTGACAAACCAGACAGACTGTGGCACTCTAAAGCAAACACACCACAGCTACCCTCAGAGAGGGCGGATCACATCCACGCAGGAATGGGAGGGTGAGAACCGAAAGGGGTGAACACGTGGGAGAGAAAGCAGATACAATGGGAGGACTGGGCACGGATAATAAATGGATAGGGCACTCAGAATCAATGAATGGCAAAAGCACAAGGCACTATAATGACACTATAGTAGGATGGCATGCATGTTGAGGGATGCCGGGGCAGCGGGAAGATGGCCGGCGCTGCGTGGAAGAGGTAAAATACTTATTAGGCATGAAACAGCATCATTGGAATAATATATGTAATGCATAATTTTATATGTTGCTGTAAATCTTTAAAAAAAACATAATGTCAAAACAAATCTATGATTGGATGTTTGTACAATGCGATGATATCAATAAAAATTTTATTAAAAAAAGATAATGGCATTTAATTGATCTATTGTCTATAGCAGAAAAAAACACACATAATCCAAGTAAAACAGATCTTAAAGACAAATAACTCAACTATTTGACAATGTTACTATATTTGGGGTTTTTTTGCATTTGACTCTGATACAAAATAACCCTTTAATTTGTAAATACCAATTTTTTTAAGTGTCGCATCTTTTAGTAAATAAAGAGTTATAAATTGTAATATTATGTTTTTAATATTTTTTTGCACCAGCCCTTTATGTGCATCTATCCATTATCCTTGCTTCCAGTACATTTTGTTTTACATTGACATATGCTTTACTGTATTAAACATTTTGCCTTGTATAATGGGATTCATTTTGCTACTAGCCTATTTATTTTACTAGAACTTTTTCCATTTCTGTAACCAGCTTTATTATTCATTGATTTTTATTCATTAGTGTTCTAGCACATTTTGTTTATTGCAGTAATTTCATCATTAAGACGTATTATATTATGTTCAGAAAGTAATGTTTGTGTTTTGGTGCTTTATTTGTTTTAACACAAGTGTATTTGTTGCATGCAATTGCAATTATTAGTTTATATTTCTAATCATGTTGGTCTATTGTCTGTAATTAATATTTTCTTTTTACTTTTTATTAAAAGGAACTCTGAGATTTTAATTTATTGTCTTTGATTTCTAAGTGAGAAATTGTGTTGCTAAGGACAGGACATTTTTATAATTTGTGTTAATAATGCTTTTTATTAAAATAATGCATAATAACCCTAATAGAAACATTATTCATACTGAAAATCCCTAATTGATGTGCATAAGTATGTTAATACTGTCACTGTTGCCTTTTGGTAATTTTATGCATCCTAGAACTAAACACTACCGTTTATTTACACTCATACATACATAACAACAGTAGCTGTACAGATATGATACCATTCAGTTATATTTTTATTTTTATTTTTTTTTTATCTATCCATGAAATAAATGCAGCATCATTAGTTCTACAATATAGAAATATACTTTTTTTTTTTTTTTTTTAACTATAAAGATTCTTTTTTTTACTTTGGGCTCTATTTGCATACTTCATTTTCTTGCGATAGTGGCAGTTTTTAAGTGAAAACTGTCACTATCTCTTAAAAATGAAGTATATTTTAATTACAAAGCATGTAGGTCAGGCTGGCGTCATGGGTAAGTATTCCAGTGAGCTCCCAATATACCCGTCTTTTCCTCCCCCTAATAACAGTTAATAGGGGGAGGAAATGGCAGGTATGTATGGAGACTATTGGAATACTTACCCATGATGCCAGCCTGAGCTGCATGCTTTTGTAAATAAAAAATACTTCATTTTTAAGAGATAGTGCCAGATTTCACTTAAAAACTGCCACTATCACATGAAAATAAATAAATAGTTTATACTCACCTGTCCGGGCCATCATCCAACTGCAAATGGCATTAATACAGTGCACATGCGCAGTGTTTCTCATGTCTGGACTTTAAATTTCAAAGTGCCAAAAGAGAAGCACTGCGCATGTGCAGCATTTCTCATGTCCGTATTTGAAAATGTCAAAGGGGTAGATCCAGAACTACGTTTGCCATACGTTTATTCGCGTAGCGTATTTTTGTGCGCGTAAATTCGTTACACTCCCCTCGGCACACCCCTTGAACGTATGTATTTTGTCAAGATACGCTTTCCAAACCCTACCTGAACTTTTTCCAACGTAACCGCAGTCATACGCACGCGTATGTATGGGCTAGACGAATTTACGCAGCTAAGCACGCCCATACTGTACACTTTAAATACAACCTCCCGCCTACTTCACGTATTTTAGACGTATTTTGGACGCACGTAAAATTGGCACGCACACATGTAAGTATTTACGTGACACATACGTGAATGGCCCATACGTTCACAATTACGCTACGCTATTGAGCGTATTTTCTATGGTGCGCATACGCAGTACTTACAAATACGCGATTTTACGTCTCCGCCACAAGTAAATTCGCTCCGAAGCGTTGTTCTGGATCAGGCCCAAAGTCCCGAACGAGAGTCACTGCGCAGTACTGCATTCAAAGATCGCATGAATGAGAGGTCCTGCCATGACCTCGCAGATCATCGCAGGCGGGGTGAATATTAGTAAATTCTGTGAATGAAGCTGAGGAGTGAGGAGAAGAAAACCTGCTGCAGCTTTGTGCATAGAAAAAATAAATTCTATGTAAATAGACCCCTTTGTAACATTTAACTAATTATATCTAATTATATCTTAGGAAGACAATTACCACAAATCAAAAGATAATTTTATCATTTATTGTAATGGCATTCCCAGGTGACAATTTCCTAGTGTAATCCAGTTTAGCTATGCTGAATATGCAGATTTTCTTATGACTAAATCTTTGTACCAAGTTTTATAGTGTATACTGGGAGTAGATGACAACAGTGAACTCATTTCAGATTATTGGTATTTTTTTCATTTTTTTCCTGCTTTGGTAAGCTATTTAACATAATATGAAGAGGGGGAATATCATGTTTTTACACTAAAAGGAATGTTATTTTTGTCACTCCCTAGAGTAGCAAATGTGTGGAAGCGTCATCATGATTAACTGCAGTTATTTACTTTAAATATCTATCTAGCATCTATGTTTTGTTTGGCGCATTACTACAATTTTATATAGGTTTAGGGCATTTTAGATTGAAAGTCCATTGATGCTGTTATGAGTTTGTTCTACACATAGAAAACACAATACAAAAAAATCATGAAATACTAGATATATGAAACCTTCTAAAAAGAAAGAGTAGAAATGCTGCTCCTAGCAACTTGTCAGATTCTAGCTATCAATTTCTAGACAATATTAGGATCTGATTGGTTGCTATAGGCAACATTTCTTCTTTTCCTTTTCAGAAAGTTTTATAAATATACCCATAAAAGCTT
Source organism: Limnodynastes dumerilii (assembly GCA_011038615.1). NCBI lineage: Eukaryota > Metazoa > Chordata > Amphibia > Anura > Limnodynastidae > Limnodynastes > Limnodynastes dumerilii. The sequence continues at coordinate 233,093 of WWET01002229.1, forward strand.
TATTACTAAAGGCAGAATGCTTTAGCGTGCATTTAATATGGCACACGCATGCCTATTTGTGTAAACGGGGTCTGCTCAAACAAGTAATTCTGTGTCCATGCTCATGTCACCTTAATCATTGCTTTTAAAAACATTTCCAGAAATGGAGCATAGATTAAAATTGACAGAGTAGAATTTTTTTTTATCATCTTAGCAAATTTATGCTTGCCTATTTTTTAGATCCACTTTATTGCCATTCGATTCTGAAAAGCATTGGGTGTAATGTATTTTACTGTTAATATGCTCATTTATATAGAAACAGAAACATTTCTATGTTCCAGAAAACTGAAGGCAGATAATGGCCACATGGCCCATTCAGTCTGCCCAGTTGTTTATTTAAAACTATACTGACCATAGATCCTATATTACCCTCAATTTAGTTTGCGATTTAAGATATTTTTATATTTATCCCAACCATGTTTAAACTGTTCTACTGTGTTAACCTCAACCACCTCAGATGGGAGGCTATTCCACTAACCTATCACCCTTTCAGTGAAATAATTTCCTCTTTATCTACCACTCTCCAGTTTATATTTATGCCCTCGTGTTCTATTACACCTCTTCCTCTGAAAAATGCCACCCTCCTTTAGCCATTCACCTTTGATATATTTAAAGGCTGCTATCATATCCCCCCCTCTCCCTTCTCTGCTCCAAGCTATACATGTTTAGTTTCTCTAGCCTTTCTTGGTATGTTTTGTGACACGTCTAGTGCCATTTTAGTTGCTCTTTTTCGCACAGTCTCTAATGTATTTATGTCTTTCTGGAGATATGGCCTCCAGAACTGAACACAGCATTCTAGGTGAGGTCGTACCAACGATCTATAAAGGGGCATCACTACTTCTCCCTTTCTGCTACTAATTCCTCTCCCTATGCAACCAAGCATCTGACTTGCCTTTCTCATTGCTTTGTTACATTGCTTGGCTACCTTTAGGTCCCATGAAATAATGACTCCTAGATCCCTTTTCTCTTTAGTGGTTTCTAATTTAGTGCCATTAATGATATATTGAGCTTTTGGGCTTTTGTGCCCCAAGTGCATGATTTTGCACTTTTTGGCAGTAAACTGCAGTTGCCGCACTCTTGACCATTCCTCCAGTATACCTAGATCATCCTTCATTTTGTGAGCCCCTCCTGTCTACTCTGTTACATATTTTGTGTCATCTGCAAAAAGGCTTATTTTCCCCTCGATACAACAGGCAATATCACCTATAAAGATATTAAATAGTACTGGTCCAAGTACAGAACCCTGGGGTACTCCACTGGTTACCTTACCATCCCCGGAAGGGATTCCATTTACTACAACCCTCTGTTGTCTATCCTGTAACTAAGATCGTATCCATGCAACTATCTTTAAATTTAATCCCAAATGTAATGTGATGTCATTGGTGCTACTTATTTCTCAGCAGCACCTGTCGGCAATCCTAAAGTCACCACAGTGCTATATAAAATGTCTCTTCAGATAATGGCAATTTGTAATTTAGTAACTGTGCACAGACTCACAGTTGTTTTCGGAACACTCTTGATAACACCTAAAATAATGTAATGAATAAAAACTTCCTGAACCAGAGCCAGCCATGCAAACAAATCAATGTATACCAATACAGAGAAGCTTTAAACAATCATTTCTAAGAAGCGGTGTTTTACAGCAATTAAATTATTGAATTTATTATTAAGGTAAATCAAGAAATTGGTTCAATATTCTTGTTAATAAATGTACAATTTATAATGACATTGGGCCAGATCAAGACCCCTTGAACGCTTTACGTGCATGCGGGAGTCTGTAATTACACAGTGCAGAGGGGAATGCACGCCCCCTTAAGGTTACCTTAAGTTATGATCTGCGACCGTACGGACACATCTATTGATTTAAAACACGCAGCAGGTGTGGCCTCAACTAAGTAAGTGATGATGCATGGCCTCACATTAAACAATATGGTTCATCAACTCACAAGTGGTCCAGGACTACCTTAACTTTTCCTGTGCGTATGTTAGTTTACGCTACGTACTCCTACTTGTGAATCAGTCCTAACTCTATTCAGAAGTCATAGAAATTATGATCCAATACAAACCAAAATTTTATTCCTTTATGTTTTATCTATCACAAGCATAACACGGTGTAATTATTTATATTAATTAAAAATGATCAATGATAATGTATTTATAATTTTGTAGGAGTGCTGTCGCATTACTGTTACAGTTTATTTCTTGGCCTTGCTTTCAAAGAGCTTAATATGCTGCAGCTCAAAGTTCTTTTACTTCCACTGTTTGTATGGATTTTTCTTTACAGTCTTACTGGGTAAATGATTGTAGATTACAGTCTGGCATGAAGAATGAGCACACCTTCCCCTCTCAGCTTCTTACTGTCTGTCTATGCATTTCATGGTATAAAACTGTAAAAGTGTTTGGATACTAAGTATAATATATAATATAATGAACATCCTGTACATTAGTAGCCCGTGTGCTACTTATTTGCATTAAGAGTCTTGCCCCTCTAGCCACGCGTGCGAGACTCATTCTGTTCCGATGCCTGCATCAGTCCTAAGTCAGACGTCCGTATTTGTGAATCAGTCGGCCATGATTTATTTAAGTGTGAATATGGTCCGCAGGGCCGCCATCAGGGGAGGACAGCGGGGACTACCGTCCCAGGCCCGGACTTGATGGGGGCCCGACGATACTTACCTAGCTCTGTAGCAGCATGTACTTGCTGTTCAAAGCTATTTAGTAGCCAGCCAATGCGGAGGGAAGTTCAATAATGTCTTTTCTATTCGCTGATTACTCGAGGTCCCAATGGTTTTGATTTATATTTTAGTGATGTTTGACTTATCTAACATGTTTCGGGTATCATAATATTGCTGTTTAAGGGGCCATACATGAGAGAGTTTAGTTCTAGGGAAAACAGATAAACCTTCTGTTATTCAACAGATTGTGTCGTCCCCTGAAAATGGCAATCCTGAAGTGACTGTGTGACTCAACAGTGATGTGCGCTGATTCTTGAATGGATAAATCACTGCAATTTAGCTTAAAATCACAGCAATTTATCTTCAAAAATTGCTGGAGACCATGGGCCTGATCCAGAGCTACGATGTTACACTGAGCGCTGTAGCGCTCAGTGTAACATCGGTGCTCTGGCCCGACACTCCCCCTGTGCGGGCGTATAGCCCCTTCCTTACGCCGGCTGAAGGCTACCCTAGCTTCGCCCGGCGTAAGGAAGGGGCCATACGCTCACACAGGGGGAGTGTCGGGCCAGAGCACCGATGTTACGCTGAGCGCTACAGCGCTCAGTGTAACATCGTAGCTCTGGATCAGGCCCATGGTCTCCAGCAATTTTTGAAGATAAATTGCTGTGATTTTAAGCTAAATTGCAGTGATTTATCCATTCAAGAATCAGCGCACATCACTGTTGAGTCACACAGTCACTTCAGGATTGCCATTTTCAGGGGACGACACAATCTGTTGAATAACAGAAGGTTTATCTGTTTTCCCTAGAACTAAACTCTCTCATGTATGGCCCCTTAAACAGCAATATTATGATACCCGAAACATGTTAGATAAGTCAAACATCACTAAAATATAAATCAAAACCATTGGGACCTCGAGTAATCAGCGAATAGAAAAGACATTATTGAACTTCCCTCCGCATTGGCTGGCTACTAAATAGCTTTGAACAGCAAGTACATGCTGCTACAGAGCTAGGTAAGTATCGTCGGGCCCCCATCAAGTCCGGGCCTGGGACGGTAGTCCCCGCTGTCCTCCCCTGATGGCGGCCCTCATAGTAACGCCGGGCAACATCTGCCCGACGCATGCGCATTAGAGCTACGGCCGCCATACTAGCGACGGCGGCCGTAGCTCTGAATCAGGCCCCATGCCCCTTAGTTACAAAAAAAGAAGTATTATATATAGAAAATATATTATGTATTTGGAAACATTATGTACTATTATGTATCAGGGCACAGTATGGTATATTATGTATCAGGGCACAGCTTGGCTTATCATGTATTGGGGCACAGTATAATTAAATAAGTGTTGGGGCACAGTATTCATTTATATGTTTCAGGGCACAGTACTGATTTAATGTTAATCGCAATGGACCATTTTCTAAAGCAAGATCCATCCATTTCTGAATCACTTCATTCTTTTCTGGTGGATGGTATATGGTATATTTTGAAATACAACACTTTTATTTTTGAGGATGATTACTATCAACAGTGTACCTGCACGGTAATGGTTACCAGATTTGTTCCAAGATTGCTTATCTGTATATGAGACTTTTTTAAGAACAGTATATTTGGAGTGGTCCCTTTGGAGCAAATCTAGTACTTTATGACCAGTACATTGATGATTTTTTTTTTGTATTTGAAATGGAGATTTATCAACTATTTACTGTTTTTTGGATCATTTGAATATAAATAATTTTGGTTTAAAGTTGTTATTATTTAGATGTCACTGTCATGGCGGTGGGGGACTCCCTCCAAACTAGGACATTCCAGAAGGAGGTCGACACAAATCACAATCTAAATTACAAATGTTGCCATAAAAAAGTTGGTTAGAAGAGTCAATTTGAAAGACTTCACAGAAATAGTTCATCCCTAGAGGTCTTTGAACCACATGTGATGTACTGGAAACTTCCTTTCTGGCCCAAGGCTACCCAGCAGCAGACATTATAACTAAGGCATATAAAGATGCCATGGAAAAATCTAGAACTTCTCTGCTGGAGGAATTGGAATTGGGGAGGTTAATGGGAAAGAATCTAATTTTAACAGATGATATGATGTTTATCACACAATAACATTTATCTTACAATGAAATGAAAATAATTATTCAGAAATAATATTTTATTCTCAGTCTAGATATGAAGTTGAAACCTATTTTAACAGATAAACCACAGATCTTCAAATAAAAAAATATATAAAAGATCACCTAATTCATAGTCACCTTGAAAAGGAAAAATCTGAAATAACATCTAATCCTTCCTGGCTTCCATTAAAACCTGTAGGCTTTTACAAATAGGGTCAAAAAAGATGTTCCATGTGCTCATGTTGTGTAAAAAAAAGTAAACAATTCCTTTCAATGGATGGAATAGATCAGTTTGATATAAAGAGTTTTATAAATTGTAAATCATCTTTTGTGGTATATCAGCATATTTGTATATGTGGTGTGCAATACATTGGTCATACAAGTAGATAATTGTCCACCAGATTCTCTGAACAATGAAGAAATATTTTGAAAAACACCTGTTCTCACTTCCTTTCAAGACACGTTAATAATGTTCAGAAAGAATACACTGGAGTTTTCAAAATACAGGGAATATAAATTATCACCTGTACTGTAAGATGGGAAAATAGATTTTCCCTATTGTGTAAAAGAGAAGCCTACAGGACAATCCCGGACGTATTACACATACGTCCTTAATTTACCGATAATAGCTACTTCTTTAAGACCGCATATACGCAATCTACGTAACAAAACAATATGTAGATATGTTGGCCCTGATTCAGAGATTGAAAATAAGAACTTAAAGTTACACCTGGGCAAAACCATGTTGATTTCAGGGGAAATCAAGTTTATTAAATTTTATTCTATGCATGCAGGGAGAATGCTTTGCTTTTACTTATTGCACACAGATACCTGATCAGCTTCACTTTGAAACTGCTAATTAGACTTGAGCTGGGAAACATCACCTTTTAACTATAATACTGTTGCAACAAATGAAATTTGACTCCCCTGAAATCAACATGGTTTAGCCCAGGTGTAACTTTAAGTTCTTATTTTCAATCTATGAATCAGGGCCGTAGTCACTATTCATTTGTCTTCTATCTAGCTGGCAGGGGCACGCTATGAGGTCCATCCTCTTCGGGATCCCTCCGGGGAATTACTTATGTCATTACTGGGGCCCTATATATATCCTCTGATGCGAGGGCGCGTGACCCTGCCAGCTGAAGAGGAGGAGCCAGAGTCCCGATCATTGTCTGTCAAGATAGAAGACAACAGAACAGTGAGTGTGATCAATATTTATTCATAGCAAAACTATTAGGGTTGCACAAGTATTCAATTAGTAGAGTTATACCACAGGTGCTACAGTGATCCAAACATAGCAGGACAGAACAAAGAAGTAATTAAACTCCAAAAAATCATTTAAGTGCACTCCAAAAATTAATTAGTCATAAATTCTCAGTCTCTTTTTAAAAACATTAGCCTTTATTGACATCCCTATGTAAGAAAACAAATATATAATCAATTTAACAAAACATCAGCACATAAGCGCATAATAGCGCAACCTGAAAGTATTTCCCACATGTATACATGCATAACATTCACTAGGAAAGTGGCAACATGCACAATGCTTGTAACATAATCAAGAGGTTAATACTTAGCCCATTCCGGGTAAGCAGAGCATAACATGTGGTCCCGGCATTCAAAAGTCCTGCTGTACAGATATATAGACACACCAGTGAAAGTGCACCCTGAACTAATCCTTCGTCAGAGGGTAGAGATGTCTGCAGGTGAATCATCTGATTGAGTATTTAAGGAGAGACCATCCAATGAAATTCATGGAATAATTCCTTCAAACACCTGCAGTGATTAAAAAGTGAAGACTGAGAAAAAGCAAACATACAATATATTTATGATAATCACAATTTACAAATTTTTGTTAATCCACCGAGGGTTATTTATTCCCTCTTACTTTCAAGATTTATAAATATATCGCAAAATAAACTTAAATTCAATAAGTATTTTCCTTACTGGTAGAACTCTAATTTTTATCCTACTGCACAGCAGCTTAAGCGAGAAACATTGGAAACAATTCTGAAACAGACAACAAGGGAAAAGCAACATTTTATTGTTGCCATTTAAAGTTCAACATAGTATATATATGTCAAGGGAAATTGGTTCCTATAATAGATTTTCATAATAGATATTTAATTTTTTATATATCAACTTTCAAAAAGATGGGTTCTGGGTGAGTTATTTTTGCATGTGTTATTTTTTGCATTTCAGAGACATAGGGCCTGATTCAATTAAGCACAAAGTTTATTTTTTCTGCATTTTTTTGCATATTTTGCTAATTTGCATATTTTTTTTCAAGCTGATTTTTCGGTCCCGTTTTTTTTCGTGTATTTTTTGGGTCTATAGCGCATATTTTTTGTCTCTATTTAAATGCATTGCAAGTGTGAATTCTTGCAATTCAATTGCGTTACACGCGTTAAAATTTGCGCATTATTTTACATCATTTTTGCGCACCTCATCAAGGTGCGCATTATGACATGTGAGGGTGAAATTCATGAAAACTTTCAAGTGTACAGCTCCTCTATGCTCCTGATCACCTCCCAGCACAGTGGCAAAAGAAATGTGATAATCCACATAAATCTATGCAGCCTGCAACTCAAATAAATAGCTGTAGGTTAAGAAATAACTAAAAAGTAGAAGAGAACATTGAAAAGTGAAAAATGACGCTGGCAGAAGTTTTTTAAAAAACAACAATCCGAAAAAGTTATTTTATATTATTCTCTTCTACAATAATACGTTATTACTGAGTTGCTGCAGTCTAATTTTTGACATTCAAGTGCAGAAGGTACTAAATAGATTATTACAGACATATGACGGCAGGGCTGCTTATGGGAAGTGATTGTGCTGACATTTGTGTTG
>WWET01002230.1:0-23182 GCA_011038615.1 Limnodynastes dumerilii
GGACAGGTGAGAGCCGGAGACCGGCGTTTAACAAGGAGTGTCTTAATACAGAACTCCTGAGTACACATATAGCAAAAGGATAGGGGCTCACCTACAGGAGGTGCCTTGACACTGGGCAGGTGAGTTTAAACCAATATAGCTATATTGTGAATTAAATCAACTTTTTATGCTGACACATAGTGTTATATGTTTGTTTGGAGCACTGGACCTCTTTTTTGTTCCTTATGTGAACATTTGTTTAATTTATAAATATAGTAATGTTATTTTGATATTTTAAACATGCACATTTCATTTATGTATATTGTGACCTACATTGTGGTGGTGGTGAGTGGGATGCTGATGTGGAGTTGCCCATCATCACTTGTAGGAAGCTGTTGGCGGCCCAGACAAAGACAGAAATGGCTGTAATGAATACCCGCAATTCAGGAAACAGCAGGCTCTGGTGTAGTTTTTTTTATACCTATTTTAAAGTGATATAAACAAAAATAAACATTAACATACATTATATATGATAAGTTCACAGTTTTTGTTAGGCGTCTCCGTCCCGGCGCGCTTTCTCTGTTGCTAGGCGCAGTGTTTCAGTTTCTGCTAGGCATTCTGGGGCTGGTAGTCTTCTGGGAGGGTGTGTTGCCCGCGCTCGCCGCTGATTGGTGGAGTCCGCCTATTTCCGTTAGTGCTGCAGACAGGACGACGCGGGTTATAGCGTCTCCTGTCTAGGATCTTCATTCTGTGTCCCGCTGGTGTATTCTTAGATGGGCCATGTGGCTCTTATATGCCGTCATTTTCTATGTTTCTATGTACCTCTACAGGTACTTTTTTAGTTTAATGGGGCAGATCTATGATGATCCGGATCGGGTTAGTTCTGCAGAGTCGCATCTCCGTAGCAGATCATCAGCTAAGGAGTATTGTTCTGAATTCCGGAGGTGGGCTACTGATAGTAATTGGAATGATTCTGCACTAAAAAGCCAATTCCGTTTGGGAATTTGAAGTGGCTGATATTGCCTTTCTTGGATATATTATTTCCTCCAGAGGATTTGCCATGGAACCCATTAAAATTAAAGCAATCCTTGATTGGGTGCAACCTACTAATTTGCGGGAAATCCAGCGTTTTCAGGGATTCGCTAATTTCTACCGGGAATTCGTTAAAAATCTTTCCCTTATATTGGCTCCCATTACAGATCTTTCTAAAAAAGGGGCAGATCCAGCAATTTGGCCTCCTCAAGCCTATTGGGCATTCTCGGATCTCAAGAAAGCATTTACTACAGCTCCTATATTACGTCATCCCAATCCCAAGAATCCGTTTATTGTTTAAGTGGACACTTCAGATGTTGTTGTTGGAGCTATCCTCTCCCAAGAAGATCCTGAAGATGGGAGACTCCATCCATGTGCCTTTTTTTCACGTAAATTTTTAGCAGCAGAGGCCAACTATGACATTGGCAATAGAGAGTTATTGGCCATCAAATGGGCCTTTGAAGAGTGGCATCACTGGCTAGAGGGGGCTTGTCATCAGGTACAGGTTTTTACTGACCACAAGAACCTTGAATATATTCACTCAGCGAAGAGGTTGAATGCCAGACAGGCCCGCTGGGCCTTGTTTTTCACACGTTTTATTTTTTACATTACTTACAGACCTGGATCTAAGAACCTCTAGGCTGACGCTCTCTCTCGGTAGTCATGTCACAAATGGGCTTTCTTTCTGATGCGTTTCGTCCAATAATTGGACTTTTTCAAAGCGATGACATAATATATTAATATATGCAGTTCGCAGCTCACTCAGCCCTGGTATGAAATTAATAGCACTTTAAATATGAGTCCTGCTGGTATCATCGTTTAACTTCATATGATTGTTGTGATCTATTTGTTTTTATATTTTTTAGTTAGTTAATAAATTCTAATATTCTATCTGCTGCTCGATCATTTTGTATTTAAATTGGTGACATTTCCAGTTTTTCTATAGCGCTATGGTATTTCCTCCATTTGTATAATATATCTCCACATTCTGCCACCAAAGTTTCTTCTCTTTTTGCCTTCAGTTGCCATCCTAAATTCAATTCATTTGAACCTATTTCGACAGACCCATGTGTCAGAAGGGAAGCATCCAGACTAAGGTCAGTATGGAGAGACATCCACTCTGCACTCAAACAAGCCTCTTTTCAAGCCACTAAATTTTTCAATAAACATCATAGACATCATACCTTTAAAGTAGTTGATCGTGTGTGGCTTTCCACCAGTAATATTCGTCTTCAACAACCTTCCAAGAAATTGGGACCCAAATTCATTAGTCCTTTTAAAATTATTCAAAGAATCCATTTATTGTTACCCAAGAGTCTCAAGTTGCATATTACCTTCCATTGCTCCTTATTCAAGCCAGTATTTTTTTCGACCAAGTTTTCTTCTCCAGTCAAGAGACCTCCTCCAGTCTTAGTTGATGGGAATCGAGAATTTGTTATTGATTCCATCATTGATGTCATAAGGGTTAGAGGCAAATAATTTTTTCTCATTCACTGGAAGGGTTATGGCCCAGAGGAACGCTCATGGGTTCCTGATAAAGATGTTCACATGTCACGTTTAGTTTTACAATTTAAAAAGACATTTCCAGGTAAATTTGGGCTTAGAGGCTCTTTGACCTCTCCTCGGGGGGGGTTACTGTTAGGCAGTAAAGTCTCCTGTCTAGGATCTTAGTTCTGTGTCCCCCTGCTGTATTCTTATGGTATACCTTGTTATCTTTTCTGATCTTGTTAATCGCTGTATGTTCTGTGTGACTGGATCTCTCTTTCTTTGTTCTGTATCGCTGCCTCTCCCTTGCTCCTGGTTTACTACCTACCTCCTCTGTTACTGGCTCATAGAGTCCTGCCTCACTACATACCTTTACGGTACTCAGTAGCAGCTACCTGCCTCCTCTGTTACTGACTCATAGAGCCCTGCCTCACTACCTACCCCTACAGGTACATTGTATCATCTACCTACCCACCTTGCTACTGGCTCATAGAGCCCTGTCTCTTTACCTACCTCTACAGGTGCATAGTACCAGCTACCTACCTCCTCTGTTACTGGCTCATAGTGCCCTATCTCACTACATACCTCTACGGTACTCAGTACCAGCTACCTACCTCCTCTGTTACTGACTCATAGAGCCCCACCTCACTACCTACCCCTACAGGTACATAGTACCATCTACCTATCCACCTTGCTACTGGCTCATAGAGCCCTGTCTCTTTACCTACCCCTACGGTACATAGTACCAGCTACCTATCCACTCTGTTATTAAGAGCCCTGCTTCACTAACTACCCCTACGGTACATAGTACCAGCTATCCTGGCTTATAGAGCACTGTTCTCCCTACCTAATCCTACGTTACCTAGTACCAGTTACCTATCCTCTCAGACTCTCTGGCTCATAGAGCTCTGCTGTTCTGGTGCTTCATGGTACCTTATTAATATCGGATTAATGGGACAAGGGGAAGGACACCTGTGAACAAGCTTTGCGAAACGCGTGTTAGGTCTTTTTATTCTCTGTAGAGGAGGGCCCTCCTCCCACATCTCCACACCGCTGTCACATCCAGGCACCCCAGGAGCGATATACCTTACCTGTAACGCCATCCGTATCCTGACATCACCGCACCTCTCTGCCGCTTGCCACCCACACCATTTCTAAGTGAGGGTAGGGATTTGTACGAGCCCGGCAGGGTGAAGCACCTCCGTGAGGGGGTTAGAGGCTGTGTATAGGGCAAGGGGACAGGCTAGTCAGCGTGTGGTACAAGCGGCATTTTCTCCCGTCTGTCAGTCATCCTGTCACCAGATGATTCCCCTCGACCACGTCAGGAACAGATAAGTTTGGATGGTATCCATTTCTTTATACAAATGAGTCATTGAGCAGCTGTTTGCAACAATTTTGTTACTTACTTTCCTATTGAGGTCTGACTTAGCTCTATATATTACGTATCACAGGATTCATGCGGGAGTCTGAATCTGGTCCTGTGAGCTTAAATATGTACTTTTAAGAAACTTATATTTTTTTCTGCACCTTTTAAAATATATATTATTCACAGATTATTATTGTTTTTTATATCCTATTGAACTGTGAGTTTTTATGGACTTTAATAGATTTATTTATCTTTTGCGCTTTTTAGATGTAATTCTTTTGTATTGTTTGATTGTATGAGCTTATCACTTCTTTATTAATATAGCTATCTAACTGTATATTTTTTAGGTATCTATCATTTTATACTCTAATCCAGGGGTTCTCAACCTTTTTTTATTGAGTACCACTTACCCGCTAAAGAACCGGGTGAAGTTTCTCTTTGCAAAAATAATTCATTTACAGAGTCTAAAATATTTAACTTTTTCTTAGTCCTTCACAGGATTAGTGCTATTGTGTACACTTGGGATGTCCCTATCTCTCTAATCTGATTAGTCCTGTCTATTATCCACTAGTATGGTTAATCAATTTTATGGCGATTTGATATTTCATCATTGGATTGATATAACTTTGTACATTGTATGAATACAAATCAGTGCGTCCATCCCCCTAGAGGAACCTTCTGTCTTTCCCCTTGTCCCATTAACCCGATATTAATATTGATTATTTGGGTTCCTCATTGGACAGCACCCCCGTGAGGGATTTTCCCAACTGGGTTGATTTGAATTTCCTAATACGTCTGTGCGGTCACTTATATCCCCCTCTTGTTCCCTTTTTCCCTGACTCCTGAATCTATAATAGCTTCATGGTACCTACCTCTGCCATACCAACATCCGGCACACTGTGTCTCTGTATCCAGCACTTCCCTACGGTACGAGGTACCAGCACTGTCTTGTCCCTTCCTGTCAGTCCTTCTAGGATTTAGTCATTCTTATTGTCTGTGGGATTCTACCCCCGTAGTCGGCTGGTTGGTCTGAGTGACTGTCTTTTAAACTATCTGCACAAGGGTGTTAATCTACCTTCCTATCGCATTGGAACTACAGGGGTAGCGACCTACTTCTTGGGGCGAAGCAAAGTCCATCCCCACCATCAGGGGCTCTGGCGAAGTCCACCCGAAGGTAGCATTTGCATTCTGGAGCTCTGGTGCGCCACACCCTTACAGTTTTGGGTAATTGTGCTTAACCCTTAAAGTAATTTCTACATATGTCAGCTCTACGTTTCTTTAAAAGTATGTATAAATGCATATCTGTATGTCAAGTTTTTTAAAAATTAAACTGAACACATTTTTTAAATAATTAAAGCACTCACTAGAACCCACTTCTTGTTGGCCTAATTCAGGGTCTCTGTGGCAAGGTTGCATATCTCCCAACTCTTTCACCAGGGAGAGGAAGGAGGATGGTTCTGGGATGGGTACTGGAAAGTTGAGGGGGAAGGGTACATTGGGTTAGGCCTAAAGCTCCATTTGTGCAAAATGCGCAGTTGGCCCTGGGATGGGGAATGGGAAGGTTATGTGAAGGAATTTGGAGGGGGGGCAGGTGGAGGAGCGGGAGAACCCTCCTCCTTTTCTTCCTGTCATTGGTGGTGTTTTTTGTCACCCTTTGTAAATAAACACAATTCAAACATAAAGTTAATTTTTTTATTTTAAAATTGTAAAACATATAAACATATTGATTAGTATTAAACATACATGTGGGCAGACACATTGTTAAATATAGATATTTGATATACATAGACACAGGCATATTTTGGTATATAGTGCATTTTCTGTGTGTAAATGCATTTGCAAAAACCACAAAATTAAATTAACATTACATTATATAGTGCTAATAAATACAGACATAAATTAAGATATTTTTACATTAACATAAAAATTTACTTAATCTCCACCTTATCTGCCTTAGCGGCTTGAACTACCGTTGGCACAAATCCCTCTAACGCCACTGAAGCTGGTCCATCCAGTGCAGCTTTCCTGTTTCTGCAGGATCATGCGTCTGGCCCTTTGATAGGCCTGGTATTTGGCCCCATTCGGGTGGCTCACAGTAGGGTCCAGCCTGTCCATTACCAACACCAAACATGCCAGCTCACACATAGTAAAGGTTGGTGCCCTTGCCATTTTCTCAATTTAATTTAACTTCTAAAACTTCTCTTAGTCTGGTATCTCTCTTAGTGAATTTTCACGCTAGCAGCACGGGAACGTTGAAGATTGCTTCACCACCATAGTTAAGAAGCAGTGAGTTGAGCTAGTTTTGTGATTTTTAAACTTTTAATTTCAAGTTATTCATATTAATACATACTATATGTTTGTGTGTCTGTTTGGGGGAGTGTAAGAGAGTGATGAAGAGTGATATTTTTTGTTGCCTATGTTTTGTGTTATTCAAAGTAAATAACAAAAAAATAAATTAATGATTCATGAGGTTATACTGTTTTAATATTTTTATTTTTTTTATTTTTTGGGTTCGTAGATGGCATGATTTCAAAAGTGTTTAGAAGAAAAAAAATGGCACAAAGGGACAGCCATTCCAGGTCATTATTTTACAGTTATATTCTGACTTAAAGCTCATTGCATTAGCTTTACATTACAAAAGCATCAACTATTTTATATTTTTAATAATGAAAATCATAAAGGAACCAATTGATTGTTAATTTTTAATGTATTGATAGCTCATGTCATTTATAGGCACAACAAAGTACCATGACATTATAAAAAAAACATATTAAAATTTTATTCACCTAAAAATGCATACCATAGTTATTTTTGTTGCTATAGGTTACTGTTTTTTAAGTCAGTCAAAAAATATTGTACAATCTAGTTAATAGAAATAAGTAAGATTACAATATTATGCGCCTAAGAATACCAATTTTAAACACTGGGGAACTGGGGCAGGGCAGATGCCCTTAGCACTGGAATTGTCAAGCACTGAGCAAATGGCAGTTAGGTGCATCCGAACTGTGGAGGTGAAAGGCGTAGTAGGTGGGTTTGACACTAGTGTGTAACCAACAGTCCAACTCCATAATCCGCAGCCCCAGGATGAAAAGCCTGGAAGTATATTTGTAAGATGTTTGTGTTAAACTGTAACATAATGACAATATAAGATTTATTTTTAATGCAATAATAATACTACTTAACAATTACTGCTATGGCAAAACTCTCAAGCAACAGTTAGCGTTGTTTAAAATCAGAAAGATGAGACATGCAAAAATGTTGTAATATACATAATAGCTGTTACAAAGTTTCTTTATAAAAACTTGTTTAAAAAAATAATCTTTCCCCTCCTTGTACTTCTGCTGCCATTCCGTCTCACAGTTTGGAATCTTCTTTGCTACCATCTAATGTCCTTCCTGGAGGAACCAGGGAAGCGCAGACCTTGCGACATCCCTCCACTCCTGACCCGTTTGCACAGTAAGACCGAGTATTGGCTGAAATATCATCTGCCAAGGGCACACATGTTGTAAGGACAAACAATCTAGTACATGTAGTGTAAAGGAGCCTTTAAGTATAGTTGGGGTCAATGCTAGGATTTACTTTAAGCAGATCCACATTAATAGATATGTTAAACATGGGTGAAAAATCTGGACATGTACAAAATGTAAACTAAAAAAAAAAATACATACTTCGAAAGTATGTTTGACACACATATTTCCCGAGTGTGGTTACGTGATGTGAAGTGGAAGCAGATGGCAGAATTGCCTCCAAAACAACACTGACAGCAGCATCATAACAAAATGTACAATGAAAAACCATAGCAAAAGGAAGAGTAAACTCTACAAAGAAAACTTTATTCTTTTTGCAACACATCCCAAATATCAAACAAAAAGACTGCAAAGCAACAAATATATAACAACTATAATAAACATACAACTCTAAAAGTAAAAAAACCCCATAAAAACGTGTAAACAAGTTCAGTATAAACAAATTATACAATTTGTAAGCTAAATACGTCAGTTGAAGAACATATTTTACACAGACAACAATAAGGCATTGCTACAAACATGGTAAAAAAAAAAATGTTATCATCAATCATTCAAATAAATGTAAGCAAAACAAATATAGGCAAAAATATTTATCCCCCCCCAAAAAAATACAGGCATAATGCAAAAAGTTTACATAAAAAAATACATAATGAAACTTTAAACATAACTTCCAAAAATTTTACATAAAAACACAAGAAAAAAATCTTGTGTACCTTCACCATGTTAAAGTGTTGCACAAAATGGAATAGCAGCAGCTAAATAAACAGATGAGGCTCTAAATGTGTGAATTAAAGAGAACACATACATTCATTAGAAATACGCAGCAGTGGTGGGTTGAAAAAACAGAAAAGCATGACGCTTAGGCTGACATCTAACCAAGCAGATGTCAACTTAAGAATGGTAGAGGGCATTCTTATCTTTTTCTGGGCGTATGGTTCGGGTCGCCTACTTTTTATTTCTTTCCTCTTTGAGATCTCGGATGGAAGAAATAGATTCTGGTATGGGGAACGGGGCTAAACATTGCAATTTATGCAAAGCATGTCATTAAGCCACGCCCCCTGGCAATCACTATTGTAATCCCTAGTGTTCCTGGGGGTGGGCAGGGCTTGATGATATCTTTAAATCCCACCCATCCCTAGTAACTTTAGGGATTACAATAGAGATTGACAGGGGGTTGGGACTTGCGGGAGATTTGCCGGCTATCCCGGGATACCGTGAGAATTGTCCAAATTTTGGGTGTCTCCCGGATATTATCTGGGAATCATTCGGCCATGGTTTCCGTGCATAGTTTTGAGTTCTGGGCATTTGCATTTGAACTGTTTTTAAAGATTCTGTTCTTTCTTAATTGTGAATCAGTTCCTAAGAGCTAGATGGAATGAACTCCAAGTGGGAGCTAAGCAACAGAGTGAGCAAGATGATAATACTCAGAAACTGTGTCAGATGTAAAACATACAGAGCTCTCTGCAAGGGAGTAAACAGAGAGACAGATAACCCAGGACAAAGCTGCAATGCAACACACACACATTGGAGGACACAATGAACAGAATAGCACAGACAGAAACCAGAAGGACAGACTGCAGAAGGCCAGGTAAGAGGAGGGAGCAAATATGAGGTACACAGGAACACACAGGAACCAACAAAAAATACCAATACACAAGGCAAATGCACAGTAAGGAGCTGGCAAGATGGAGGAGACCAATGCTTTAACTATCAGCATGGAATGTGCTAAAATTTGGCTGGGATTGGACCAGGGTCATGAAAGAGAGACTGTTACATACACTGAACTTATAAGGTCGGATTCACAACCCCGTAATTTTTAACATATGTGCCTAATTTTACGATTCTAGCTACTACATGTACACAATCTACGCAATGAAAAGCTACGTAGATAGCGTAAAATAGTTACTACGCATGTGTAGTTGCTAGAATTGTAAAATTAGGCACGTATGTTAAAAGTTACGGGGTTGTGAATCCGACCCATAGAGGCTTACCTTGGACAAGACCTTTTTAAGAAACATTGAGCATTGGGACGTGGTTTGAATTTTGGGGTGCTTCATATTTGAAATAGCTACCTACATCATTGGCTGTGGAAACATTTCCAGGCACAATGTGCTTGTGATGCCATGCGAAGCCACACCGGACCATATTCACAGTTAAGAGTGAGTTAGGTGTGGACAGAACCGTAACTGACTCACACGTCCTACCCCTAACCCACCTCCATTTTTAGGTACCTCATGGCATTTAAGGTATAACTGAGATATTTGATACACATAGGCACAGGCATATTTTGGTATATAGTGCATCTTCTGTGTGTAAATGCATATGCAAAAAACACAAAAATAAATTAACATTACATTACATATTGCAAATAAATAAACACATAAATTAAGATAATTTTACATTAACATAAAAATTTACTTTGCAATCTCCACCTTATCTGCCTTCGCAGCTTGAGCTGCTGCCAGGGCAGATCCCTCTAGCGCCAATGAAGCTGGTCCATCCGGTGCAGCTCTGCAGATCCTGTTTCTGCAGGATCATGCGTCTGGCTCTTTGATAGGCCTGGTATTTGGCCCCATTCGGGTGGCTCACAGTAGGATCCAGCCTGTCCATTACCAACACCAAACATGCCAGCTCACACATAGTAAAGGTTGGAGCGCTCGCCATTTTCTCAATCTGATTTAGCTTCTAAAACTTCTCTTAGTCTGGTATCTCTATTAGTGAATTTTCACGCTAGCAGCACGGAAAGGTTGAAGATTGCTTCACCACCATAGTTAAGATGCAGTGAGTTGAGCTAGTTTTGGAATTTTTTAACTTTTAATTTAAATTTCAAGTGCTACTCACTGAGTCACTGTGCTACCCTAAAGTTCTTCAACTTTACTGGCTCTGGCTTTAATCTAGAAACATATTAACTTAGAGAGACTTCATCTTTTTTGGACTTTGAGAGCTCAGTAACCACAAACTGGAAAGGCTTTGGAGATGTTGCCCATAGCAACCAATCAGATTCTAGCTGCCATTCTCTAGTATGTAACAGGAAACTGAAAGCTAGAATCTGATTGGTTGCTATAGGCAACATCTTCATTTTTCCTTTTGAAAACTTTAGTAAGTCTAGCCCTTAGTCTTTTTCATAAAGCCTTGCTATATTGTAATATCTTTTACAAATTTTGTTCTATAGTTTAGCTCTCTAGGAACCAGCAGTAGACTAACTTTCCTACTCTAATAGTTGTGGTTTGCCGGAACAATGGTCTATTTTCCAACAGACCATCGCATGGCAGTTGCTGGCAGTCTCCGTTTTAGAGAGCAGCGGTGCTGCGAGTCCCGCATTTGTCCAGGGACAGGTAAGTATTTTATCCTAACCATAACTTTAACCTTACCATAACCCTAAAGCTGGGTACAATGAAAAATAAAAACGATGTTACAATAATAAAAAGATAAACTCACGTTTATCTGACGATCCTGCAGCTGTACACACTGGAACGATTTCACACTGGATCATTCCCAGAAGTCCTTTCTGCTAAGTAGACACACATATAAAACCACAGATCATAACATCATTGATCTGTGATTTTTAGGAGCTGCCAAAAATCAAGATCTAACGATGTGGGGCAGAATCTGACGATTCTCTGCATCGTTTGACAGTACACAATCAAACGATTAACCTATGATTTAAAGGTTAATAGTAAGATATCTCTCCAGTGTGTACCCAGCTTTACCCTACATGTCCCGCAGCCTAACCCTATTTCTCCATGTCTCGCAACCTAACCCTAAACTTCTACTTTAGCCCAAACCTTAGCCCCATACAGCTTGTTGCTATTTTGAATGGCTCCAAACAGGTAACGATTCCCAATAGCATTTTTCTATTTGCCAATAATTTCGGCAATAATACAGCTGCCATTCAGTTATTGCAATAACCTCGTTATTTGATATTACATTCAAGATTTTTCACATACATGACACTCTAGACCTTGTATGTAGTATCGTAAGAGGAATGGGGCGTTAGGAGGAAGCACTGTTTATTGCAGTCCAATAACGGAATAGTACATACTTTGGCTCTGAAATTATAACTCACAGACTTAAACAAGGCAGAACAACTTCACCTTTACCTGTTCATTCAGAGCACGATGAGGGATGAACTAGTGGAATAGCAAATCTTGAGGCGGCTGTGGCTAAGGAACTTTCCAACTTTATAATGGATCTGTAGTTAGAACGCATTCAAATGCTGTTTGATGCCTCGCTGGCCAATGTAACCAGAATTACCTTGTTTGAGCTATGTACAGTATAAGTGATGTTGAGGATCATTCTCAACTCGTACAGCAAACTTTAAATTTCCACACTAGAACTATTCAAGACCTGACTGAAAAAATTGATGATTTTCAAAAATATACATAGAAGGAATAATTTCAGGTTTGTAGAGATACCAAGACATAAGAGGATATAAACTCCTGGATTTCCTATCTAAAAACATCTCAAGAGGTTTGGGGATGGATATGAATTACCCACAGATTAAAAGAGTGCATAAATTAGGCCCAGACAACCCAGGTAATGGAATTAGTTCTAGGCCTGTGATCACCAAATTCTTAGACTTTAGAGCCAAGTAAACAGTTTTATCTGCATATCAAAAACAGAGGTGTAGCAAGCTGCCATGTTGTCCGGAGCAAGGGTATGTTGCGGCCCCTCCTCTGTGCTGTATTGGGGGTGTGGCCATTTATCATTTTCCCATTCTCATCAACCCCCCTCCACATTCTCTTTCCCCTTCATCATCTTCCCCTCCCCTTTATGTCTCTATCCCCTTCATCATTTCCCTCTCCCCTTTATAATTTTTCTATCCTCTTCATAATCTCCCCTCCCCTTTATAATTTATCTATCCCCTTCATCATCTCCCCCTCCCCTTTATAATTTCTCTATCCACTTCCTCATCTCCCCCTCCCCTCTTCATCAGCTCCCCCACCCCATTCACTTTATCAGCTTCCTCACCTCATTCATTATCTCTCCATTCTCATCATCCCCTCTCCTTTTCATCCTCTCCCTCTCCCCATTCATCACCTCCCCCTCCCATTCTCTTTATAATTTCTTTATCTCCTTCATCATCCCCCCTCCCTTTTCATCAGCTTCTTCTCCCAATTCACTTCATCATCTCCCCCCCCCCATCATCATCTCCCCCTTTCAATTCATCACCTCCACCTCCCCATTCTCTTTATCATTTTTCTATCCCATTCATCATCTCCACCTCTTCATCACCTCCCCCTCCCCATCATCATCTCCCCCTTTCAATTCATCAACCCATTCTCATCACCTCCCCCTCCCCATTCTGGTTATCATTTTTCTATCCCATTCATCATTTTCCCTTCCTCTTCATCAGCTTACCCTCCCCATCCACTTCATCATCTCCCCCTCCACATTCATCACCATCCGATTCTTATGATCTTCCCCTCTCCATTTATCATCTCCCAATTCTCATCACCTTCCCCTTCACTTGCTGATTTTTTTTTATCTCCTTTATAATCTTTCCATTGCCTCATCTGCTCCATTTCCCCATGTGCTGTTCCCCTCCCCAATGTTGTTCCATCACCTCTTTATTCAAGTATTCAATATTACTGTGTGCAGAAAACTTACCTGGTCTGCTCTGCACTTCCGTGCCGCGGCTCTGCTATTCATGCCTGTGACATCAGAACGTCACACACATGAAGCTGTAAAATCAGTGCTCCTGGAGCTGGCAGACTGTCAGAGATTTAACAGCTGCCGGACTCCCGTCGGCGCCACCTGTACATTTCGGCGCCTGGAGCTCACACTCCACCAGAATCATCCTCCCTACACCGCTGATCACAAATCATCCCATCTGGTAGTGGTGGGTTGAAAAATACTCCTATTTGAAGATTTCTCTGTTTTTGTCTCCCAAAACAGGAAGGAATTCTAGGTGTTTCGCACTTTTTTTTTTGTCAGAACAGGCACTTTGTCTTGTCCTATCCAGTGAAACAGCAAATTACTGGAAATGGGCAAATGCATTATTTCGCTACACCAGCTGAAGCTAATGCGTTTCTCTACCAGCACCTTGCACCTTTAGCAAAGAATAGAGAATAAAAGTGGGTCCAGTTTAATAATGTGCATCAGCCTTTTTTGTCCCTCCCATCATTTCTCTTTGTCCTTGATTTTATACCCTCATTAAAGGAGCGTCTGTAGGTCATGCTTAATTTAATGTTCATATGTTTGTTGTTGGCTAGGCCCCAAAACCTGCAACCCCAGGGAAGTTTGGCCCAGTTATATATGGTTTGGAAAATATTTTAAAAACTGAGTTATACACATCATGTACACTATTTAAAATAGGAGAGGAAAGTTACTCCTAGGCAAAACCATGTTGATTGCAGGGGAGTCTTATTTCATCTGTTACAAACAGATATATCCTTGCAAGCAAAGCATACAATTAACGTGACTCCCCCTGAAATCAACATGATTTTTCCCAGGAGTAACTTTCCTTTCTTATTTTCAATCTCTGAATCAGGCCCTATATGTTTATAATTATGTTACAGATTAAAGTTGAAGCCAAGCTTGCACAAAGTTAGTGCCACTCTTTATGTCTTACAACATCCTATGCGACTTGTTTGCAACTCCAGCCTTCCCAACTGTATTGCAAAACTATTCGGACCACCCATTGTAGTACTGCAGGATGCCTGTACCTCCCCCTTCACACGCAAACACCATATCTACATTAGTGTGTTTCCAGGGTGGTCTCCTGGAAAGTGTGGGGGTGAGGGCTTAACACTCTAATAAAATGTAAAAAAGCTGTCACACAACTTAAAAAATATAAAGCAGATATTGTATTTCTTCAAGAGATGCATTAGGTGGGGAAAGACGCCTCACCCCCCCTTCACTGAAGAAGGCCTGGATAGGATAATGCCAAAAGAATACTCACATAGCTGGCGATGCCCAGATTATTAATCAATTTCAAAGATTTTCAATTATATCTTAACAGCAAGTGAGGGGATTTTCTAGATGATAACACACTTGGGATACAATTACTGCTGCAGTTTTTTCAACACTGATACAACTAAAATCTTACTGTTGGCTGCATCTGTCATGACACTTGTTTTTAGTAGAATATTTTTATATAGTATGTGGTAATATGGCGATTGTTCCTATTTTGCCAAGGTACCTCGTTCCACATGTTTTTATTGTTCCTTACTGTTAGTCGTCTAGAAAGGGGAAGGTTAGGTTAGGGGTGGGTTAGAGTTAGGCTGCGGGAAACAAACGGTTAAGGTTAGGTTGCAGGAATAAAATAGTTAGGGTTAGGAAGAAAACTTTCAGCCTTGGAATCTCTGGAGCCCCAGGAACCACAGGACCGGAGCTGTTAATGTTAGAGTTAGCAGAAAAGACTTACCTGTTGGCGCAGAAATCCTTGCGACTCAATGCAGAACCAATGCTTTTTAAAATGGTAACTGCTGCAAATTACCATTTAACTACCATATGTTGGTGTGTTATAAAAAAAAGACCATTGTACTTGCAAACCGCACCCTTATCAGGGATAGATTTATGTACAATCCTTCATAGGAGGGACCAGGACATCACTCTAAACATAAAAGAGAACCCCTTACTCTGGACTACTAGAAAAGTCTGGCACCTTTTGCGACATAAACATGGTTCTGCTCTAGTAAACCAGATAGTAAATCATGCTGTACTGCAGAAGAAGTCAAATTTATTTGATTGTTTGCAAACAAGCAGGGGCAACTGGAGGCATGGGCTGTCCAAGTAGTCCATAATGGGTGCTGCCAGGGGACCCGTGGTCGCCTCAAATCCAGCCCTGAAAAGATGCTATTCAGGACCAAATTAAGAAAAAAAATCTAAAAACCAGAGCCGCAACTTAGAGCACTGTGCTATGTGCACGGCAAAATTAAGCTCCCGCAAAGTGCAGCAGCACCTTTAATCATTTAAAAAGGAAACATGCGCAATGTGACTCATACCAACTGCCAACCTGTCACAGACACCCGAGGGAATTGTTAGCTAGAGCACAGTGTTTAACTCCTCATATTTCTACCTTATCGTTCACACTACTCTATGCCACCCTGCTGTTATTGATAGGCAGTAGGTGGATTCTTTACCACAGCCTAGGAGTATTGTGTATAATACTTACGATCAAAAAATATATATATATTTTTTTTTTAAACCACGTGGCTACCCTATGTGACTCATGTTACATGAGAGCTTATATTTTTTACATTGACCATCCTCATTAATTTAATTTCAATCAGTTATGAACCTTTGCAGTTCACAGTAGCGTTATATTATATGGAATTTAGCTCTCTGGAGGGAATTCATTCATTGATTGTTTATTTATTCCCCACGGTCAGTCTCACTACCTCTAATCATGAGGTTTCTGACTTAAGATACTTTTCCTTATCTTTAATACATTGTGTTAGCCATATAAATATTTTTATACCAATTCAAAACAATTTTTGCTAGTGGTGGAGTATCACTTGTTGTGAAGGTTTTTTGATATAACTGAGAGCCTTGAATAATTACACTGAGGGCCCGATTAAATTAGGAAAAAATAATTCGCCGGCGTATTTTTAACGCATTTTTTTTAAAATTTACCAGCGTTATTTTTTTTTGCAATTCAATTCTTTTTTTGCGTAAAAAATACGCCGATTTTTTAACGATAAAAATCCGCACCTGAGAGGTGCGGATTTTTAACGCTGCCCTATGTTGTGCCCCAACAGGGCATGCTGATGCTTGTAGAACTACAAGCATCAGCATGCCTATGGATGGCAGGGCATGCGGCACCATGCCCTGCCATCCAGGGACCGCTGAGCAGCTGCTAGGGGGAAAAAAAAAATCTCTCTGTTAACGCTGCAAATCACTTCCTGCTAGCAGGAAGTGCTGGGCGCTACTAAGGCTATTACCCAGTGCCTGAAGTGTCGTAAGAACGTGATTTCAGGCACTGGGTAATAGTCTCTAACTAGCTCCGGTCACCTCCTGCTAGCAGGAGGTGATTTGCGGCATTAACAGAGATTTTTTTTTTTCTCTGGTTATTTTTTTACCGCTGCCTGCTGTTTTAGCGCAGCGGTAAAAAAAATGATTAAATAGGCGAATTTTTATCGATCAATTGCCGGCGAAGGCGTCGTATTTTTACCGACACAAACTTTTTGAAAACTTCGCCGGCAATTGAATCGGGCCCTGAGAATCTGCCTCTACCTTATCCATTCCCTCACTTTTGTTTTTAATCACTTATACTGTCTTGTCTATCACAATACTTTATTTTATCAATTATTTCGCTGGCATCAGTTGCCAACATGTGCTACTCTTTTTGTGACAACTGATTCCATTGCCAATATTAATATTTAATAAACAAACAGTAAAATACAGAACAAAACCTAATTGGGATATATCTAAAAGTGCATTGTTTCTTCCATATATAGCTATTATTATATACTTGCTATTGTAGAATGGGCCATAAGCATCAACATTTTTAGGTAAATCTGTCATTTATAGTGGTTAGGGCCTGATTAAGAGTTACAGCCGCCCTAGGCTAATGAACTCAAAGTCTCAAATTTTGTTTCCCCTTCACCGGTGTTGAAGCCTCATCATGTTCTTGGCATGTAGCTCCGAAAAGTAAAACATCATCACTATAGTTGCTAAAATTCAGAAACAGTTGTAATATTTGTCAGATAGCATTCTGGAATACTACTGCTGCAGACAATTTTCCAAATTATAATCTTTTTTTTTTTAATCTCTAGTCCAACATGAGTTGAGAATGTGGCTATTTATCTTGATTCTTCATCAAGCTCTAGTTGGTGATATCCTTTGTTCAGATCTAATTTTGAAAAGAAACACCGGTGAGTCTATTTATAGTATCATCAATGGTTGGAGTAATATGAAGCTTCCTCTTAAGGGCCATGTTACGATGATGCATATGAACACAAATTCTCACTACATCTGGTTGATCTGATTTAGGGAAAACAATTATAGGTGTTGGCCCAGAAAATCTTTTAATTACATTTAATTCTTCAAGAGTCTGTATTTTAGCTTACATCTTTTTCCTCATATTGGACCTGATCCAGACCTCTGTGCATGTTCCACACTAATGGAGGTCTGGAAGATCCATGTGGAAGTGCATACCGCCACCCACTTACCCTCATCTACATGCCTAATTGTCTCTTGCGGGGATTATACATGTGGATTTGAAGTGCTGCCCCATCGGACTCATCTCCTAGCATACATAAATCATTTTCGCACACTGGGAGATCCGTTGCATAACCTCTGGCGGTCTGTGGAAGCCGTCATATGCAATTCTGGGTCAGACCCATTGATAGAAATACATTAACGCTCTTGAGCAGCTGGTATAACATAGTGATCAATGTGAAGATGAAGATTTATAGTATTTAAATTTTCCAATGACTTTTAAAAGATGATCATACTCGTATTAAGAGATCTACATTCTTTTTTGTTACATTGTTTTCATGTAAAGAAGGTATAGAACCAGAGCCATCTTCTCCACTGGGCACAATGAATAGGTGCCCATGGCCCCACAAATCTAGGGGCCCCGGAGCACTGCTGTCCAGCCCCAGCAATCAAGGCCTTTCAGACTGTCTGTCTTGAAAAGAAGGCTGGCTGGACATACATAGAGGGAACAGGAGGATTGGCTGGACACACACAAAGAGGAGGAGTTGTAGGATGGCTGTAGAGACACACAAGAAGGGGTAAAGGTGTGAAGGAGGGCACAGTGTAATGATAAAGGGGAAACATTGTGATAATGAAGAGGAAGCGGTATGATAAAGAGGCAGTGTGATGCAGGAGGACACAATGTGATAAATTATCATTTATATATTATGTTAACATTTTTTTGGTTTTTCAAAGTTTATAATATTCAAAAGTTTTGGTTTCCGTTTAATTGCTGCAAATGGGTTGGTGGGGTTACATTGGCCAGTGCCCAGTTTACAATGCTGTCAAGATGGCCCTGTGTAGACCTGGGAGTATGAGCCACAATATTTAATAGACCTAAGTCTATTGCAGTATTAAAGTTCTAAGAGATTTCCTTTGGTATATTTAGTTACAAAAATTAAGCCATTGTTTCTTTGTCCTATTTTTACACCATAATGTCAAAAGAACCTTGTAATAAAAGAGGTTTATTATTGCCATAAGTAAATACTTTCACAGATATTGGCACTAGTGCCTGATATTAATTAACATGTCACAAGAGCATATAATTGTACCAAAGTGTTTCTGGTATGTTTATTTAACATTTGAAAAATTTATCTTGCCCACTAACTACAGCGATTATTTGCCCGATAACCTGATAATTGGATAATCATAA
Source organism: Limnodynastes dumerilii (assembly GCA_011038615.1). Classification (NCBI taxonomy): domain Eukaryota; kingdom Metazoa; phylum Chordata; class Amphibia; order Anura; family Limnodynastidae; genus Limnodynastes; species Limnodynastes dumerilii. The sequence goes on from WWET01002230.1 coordinate 18,689, forward strand.
AGTAAAAAGCTTTTTTTGTTTGCTTTTTTACGGAGGGAGATTTTGCTAGCGGCAGCATGCCCGGGCGGCCCGTTCTTTATTTAATATAGTTTGGTCGCGGCGGGGTAGGCGGCAGAAGGGGTTAATTGGTTTGCATTCGGCAAACCTATCTAAAACCATGCCGTGCAGTCGGAGCAATTATAGCTCCGACTGCTTTTTTTTTTTTGTTTAAATACGGTCAATTCAGAGGTGCGTGTTTCTGAAGAAACACGCACCCCTGAATAGAACGTTATAGCGGTTGCAACTTGCGCATCCGCTAAAACTCTGAAGCAGGTCCTAGGTCTCCTTCTTCTAACTAAACTAGTCTTTAAAGACTGCACGGAGGCAATCTACGTACCTAACTGGTACGTAGATTGGGTTAATGACCTACTATGCATGCGTAGTAGGTCATTATGGAAATCAACGCACCTAAGAAGCTTCAATAATAATAAATAATACAAATGATTGTATTTTAATTTGAATATACTTCAAGTGCTTTCTTTTATATTTTACTTTACCTCTAGGGAGATCTCTTCTTACAGCTGCTGAAATATATCCTGTTAAAAATTATCATAATAGTTTAATATTCTCAACCTGCTGCAATTAGCGCTCAAATTTTGTTTATAACGGTATAGAACCGGCAGCTGGTCATAGCGTAACTCTGTCTCTTGCTTTCCAGTTATTCTGCGCATTCTTTTGATTGCCTAGCGTCCTTTTTGCTCCCTTTAATTGCCCTTGTTGTTCTTGTGTTCCCTTCTTTTATAAATATCAATTGAATATACTTCCAGCACTTTTTTTGTATTTTACTTTACCTCTAGGGAGATCTCATCCTATAGCTGCTGAAATATATCCTGTTGAAAATTATCACAATAGTTCAGTATTGTCAATCTGCTGCAATTAGTGCTCACTTTTTGTTTATATCTATATAGAACCGGCTGCTGGTTATAGCTTTAGACTCTGTCTCTTGCTTGCCAGTTATTCTGAGCATTCTTTTGATTGCCTAGTGTCCTTTTTGTTCCCTTTTGTCACCCTCATTGTTCTTCTCTGTGTTCCCTTCCTCGCCTCTGCTTGCCTATTCTTGAGTGAAAATGCTTCTGTGAGTGCTTGTCCCAGTCAGTCCACTGTTTGTTTAGGTGTCATGTTTCTTTACAATTGGGGTTTTGCTGCCTTGTTCTGCTATTGTGTCTTACCTGAATTCATAGGTTCAGTCCATCAGGAGCTATGATTTGCCAGAGTTCTGCAGCCAAGCCTGTCTCCACTATTTAGGGCTCCAGTGAAAACCAGGCTCTCAGGAGGCGGCAACACCGGAGGACCTAGTATCGAGTGCACCAGAGGATCCCTGGGCTGTTCGGCCATCTTATTTTCCTCTCCTCGTTATCTGTATAGCATTCTGTGTGAACCCTGCACCATTCTCCCGAAGTAGGGAGGGTCAGGAAATACACAGAAGTGCAAAGAGTTGTCCATGAGGCCACTAGTCTCATATAGTGATATTGTTTAATTTACTAGATCGGGTGTAGTGAAGTTCTCCGTAATTAGGGTTATGCTTCGCACTGTTATAGAAACATAGAAGGTGACGGCAGATAAGAGCCACATGGCCCATCCAGTCTGCCCAATTATTTATTTAAAACTATATTGACTCTATTTACCCTCAATTTAGATATAAGATATCCTTATATTTATCCCAAGCATGTTTAAACTTTTCTACTGTGTTAACCTCAACCTCCTGAGATGGGAGGTTGTACACTCTGCATCATATGGTGTATGACACGTTAAGAGTTTAGAAATGTTATATTAGCCTATTTGTGACTACATACGTTTTTAAATGTCATTAAAATATACGTTAAAATTCTCTAGACGTTCCTACATTGGGTTTAACTCTTTCGTGTCTGTTTGCAACACCAGGCTCAGGTTTGACTCCGCACTCTGGGGGCCTGTTTCCTAACACCTGTTGACAAGCATGAACATTTTTTTTATTGGATCCCCATGTACCAGCCTACCTTGGCACACACAGGCATTTTAGTATTCATAGTACTACAAGCATAGCATAGAAAAGCATTTTATTGCAGCCTGGGCTTGCTGAAACTTGTAGTGCATTAACAGAAGGGTGTATTTTGTGTGTTATAAACTTTAGGATATATTTTATTTACATTGCAGTATATGATGACCCCATTCAGATACAGTGATTCAATTACCAAAGTTTAGGGCATTTCTCGAGTTTCTTCATTGCAATTATATATAGGACGTAATGAATATACTTTATTCACATAGAGGCAATCCTAACCCCTATTTGGATATTGTGGCTGGACCTAAAATCCATAATAAAATAACTTTTGGGAATAGAATTAAAATTAAATTGTAATATTAATGTACTTATACTTATTTATTAGGTACAAATGGCTACACTATCTTTTTGTTGATTTATTAATATTACTGATTGTTTTTTGAGCAGTTACCTTATCTAAGGTTCATTGTAAAGATAAAGCTTTTATTTTAAACATGATTTCCTTTCTGTAACACTCTCTTTGACTTTGGTTTTTATATCTAAGCAAATTTTAAACAATTATTAATGAAGATTTATTATCTATATACAAGAACATTGTGCTCTTGTTCTTGTGTTAACATTGCATAATAGTCAGAGTACATCAGTTAGAACACAATACCTTACAAGCAGGGGCGCTGAGGTTCCACTAGGGAGATGCAGACCGGCTTAAAACAGTCTAGCAGCTGCCCATTCCATCCACTAAGCATCCTTCCTGTGAAGCATCCCTTTCTCAAACTCACTGTAAGACAGAATACTGGAGAATTTTCTAAGATTTAATGGCATGCAGTGAATATTATGCAAAGGAGACAAGTACATTAGAGTCTCTAGTTTGAGAAATAGCCTCACAGGTCAACTGGCAGCTACATTAAAAATGGTGCCCACAAAATGCAAGTATCAATGTCTACAGTGAAGAGGCGACTCTGGGATGCTGACCTTCCAGGCAGAGTGGCAAAGAAAAAGCCATATCTGAGACTGGTCAATAAAAGGAAAAGATTAATAAAGGCAATAGAACACAGACCTTGGACAGAGGAAGATTGGAAAAAAAGGGTTATGGACAGACAAATCGAAGTTTGAGGTGTTTGGATCACACAGAAGAACATTTGTGAGACGCAGAACAAGTGAAAAGATGCTGAAAGAGTGCCTGACGCCATCTCTCAAGCATTGTGGAGGTAATGTGATGGTCTGGGCTGCTGTGGTGCTGGTAAAGTGGGAAATTTGTACAAGGTAAAAAGGAATTTTGAATAAGAAAAGCTATCACTCCGTTTTGCAATGGCATACCCTGTGGACAGTGCTTGATTGAAGCCAATTCCATCCTCCAACAGGACAAAGCACACCTCCAAATTATGCAAGAAGTATTTAGGGAAGAAGCAGGCAGCTGGTATTCTGTCTGCAATGGAGTAGCCAGCGCAGTCACCAGATCTCAACCCCATTAAGCTGTTGTGAGAGCAACTGTGTGTTGAGAATCAAATTCTCAATTTAAGAGGCCATTGGAGAGTGACCACCAAAAACTGATAGATAAATATATTGATATTGCCGCAGCTCTGAGAAGAGAGTCAATTCTCCAGAAGAAAACCGAAATATCCGAAGGACAGAGCGCTGATCAAATGGTCAATATATGTTTATTAATACAGTTAAAAATGGTTAAATATGAAATTCTCAGAAAAGAGATATATAACACTTCTCCAAAGATAAAACATACATTGGCTTAAGAGTAACAAATTACCACAGATTTTGGAGAAATAGGACTGTTATTATGCTCATGAATAGCGATTTATCTAGTGGCTCAGTCTGTGCACATGATCAAGGTGATATCACCTAGAGAAGGTAGTTGACAATAAAAAGGAACTTTGATCTTTGGTATATACACCTATATGTAGGTTATTCACTACAGTTCATACAACCTAACCTGCCTGATTTTCATAGCCTGGATTTCTAAGCATTGGTTTTCAAAGCATATTGGAGTTGTAACTGGAGTTCATCACAATATCATTACTATTTGCTCTTATTTCCACAGGTAACCTCAACTGAGTGGGCCTAGTTTAACAAAGCCTCTGTGCAATTGTAACCTCAACTGAGTGAGCCTAGTTTAACAAAGCCTCTGTGCAATTGTAACCTCAACTGAGTGGGCCTAGTTTAACAAAGCCTCTGTGCAATTGTAAAGTATTATATTTCTTTCGTATTTATATTTTAATACTTTAGTGTTTTTGGTTTCTGTGCATTAGGTGAAGCTTGTAGCATAATATATTTATTGTTGCTGTTTGGTGTCATTTTTCTGCGTAAGGTTTAAAAGGTAGTTTTTTGTTTTTTTTAGCCTCTGTGGTAACCTCAACTGAGTGGGCCTAGTTTAACAAAGCCTCTGTGCAATTGTAAAGTATTGTTTTTCTTTTGTATTTATATTTTAATACTTTAGTGTTTTTGGTTTCTGTGCAGTGCAT
>WWET01002230.1:49808-67216 GCA_011038615.1 Limnodynastes dumerilii
ATATATATATACCAGCCATGAAGGGAGAAATATTGTTAAAAGGCATAATAGTACACTCTTACCTCTGCAAATTGCTACTGTCTGGGCACATTTGTTTATCCCAATTTTGATATAGATCAGCTCTTTTGCTGACACTAATGTTGTTTTTAATTGTGAGAAATGAATTCCTTGGCTGCAAACAGTGTAAACAGTTGACACACACTGTCAGCTATCATTTTCCTCAGTTTCTGGTGGATCCTGTGTCCAACAGACTTTTAAGACTCTCACAGAGTTCTGCAAACATGTAAATGCATTTTCTATACATTCACAGTAATAAATGCCCTGTAAATTAGCTATTAACTTGGCAGAGCTATTCTTTTCAAACAAACAAATAAAAAAATAACCTAAAAACGAGAGAAAAGTTTAGATAATTTTTCTTATCTGTATAATATATCTATACATCTATACACGTAGAAATATAGATATAATTATATAATTAGCTTTGATAGTGCAAATCAAGCCTTACCTAAGGTTTTTAATTGTTGAACTTTGTGCTGATCAAACATATCTATAGTCTTGAAATGACTGAAGCAGCTGTTACGAGGCTGGCACGCTCATAAGAGTATTTGCTTTGTAGGTTAAATGTGGATTACCAGACTATATTTGTCCAATGGTGCTCTGCTAAAAAATAAAGAAATAAACAAAAATTAAAAAGAGTAAAATTCTTTTAAAAGACTACAGAATTTGTCTCCAATAAAAAGACTTCAATATTTTTGTAGGTGTTTCATCTGACTTGTTCTATTCTGGACACTCTTGCTCTTCACTACTATCCACACGAACATCCATTCTTTTCTCTTTATGGCTGTTGTAAATTTTTCTCATTTCTTCTTCATATTTGATAAAATTGTCCCCAAACCTTGTCCATACTTTGTAAGGGACTGTAATAGTATTGCGGTAAGGTGGCCTAACCTCGCTTACCCTCAGGAATATGCCATAACGGTTTGAACCCACATCAAAGTAGAACCGCTTGTTGTCCACACGGAAAGATGTCCCTTCTGGAAGCTCAGGAGGTTCATCCCCACCACCTCTTCGTTCTTCTATGTCTCCTTCCCCATAATCTTCAATAAGTTGAACCAATGCATCTCTAAATTCAATCATACCTTGAGCTGGCAGAACTATAGTCTGCTCCTGACCCAAACTCTGTCCAAAATAGCCAATCATTCCAGGCCCTCTGGTCATTGTTTGCCTTATTCTCAAAAAACGTCCCCGTTGATTTTCTTTAAGGTCTAGGTAATATTTCCTATTGTCCCGCTCAATGTATTCGGTCTTCAGAACACTGTGTGTGGCAGGCTCTTCGGATCCTGCAGAACCCGATGGAGAGGCTGGATGCGGTCGTCTTCTAGAATCATGTTCTTTTTCACTTCCATGTTCACTTCTTTGAGAATGAATAGTTCGAAGACCCAAATGAGCATAATGCTCAATGAAGTCTCCTAAACAATCCTTTAATTCGGCAGCAACAGACAAAGATAATGTCAACTTGCTTTTTCTGATGTTATCTTGACGCCCTCTACCAATCCAGACTTCTGCAATTTTTAAAAAACGACCTCGGGCACTCTGTTTAACATCCAAGTAAAATCTCTTTTTCTGAATGTCTACTCTCTTTGATGCTAGCTCCTGTATCTCTAAGTTTTGTGATGAGGGGTAGCTGTATTGTTGAGGATAAATATTTCTGCTTATTCCTGCACCCTCCCTTTGGCCTCTTCCCCGATCCATTTTTATGCTCTCAGTCAACTGGAAAAACAAAAATGTTATTTATTAATTAATAGGGTTTCATATTGCACCATCATATTACTTAGCACTTTACAATTTTTAACAATCATTATGACAAGACTGGGTGTTAAGAAACAGGCTCTGTGGGTAATAAGGCCCTGCCCACAAGCTTATGGACATTGAAGATTGATACTTAAGGGAACATATCACACAATGGACCAGTCAGGTTTTATGGTAAAAGTATTTAGTGCTGTGTATGATCCAGTCACTACCTCGATCGATGGTAATTTTAGCAACGAAAAAAAAAGCATCCAAGTTTGTGTTAATCATGTAACAGAAAATTGTTGTAAATAGGAGAAACAAATGTTAAGAAGTAAGTTGAGGAATTTGATAAGCTTGTCTTAAGAGAGGAGTTTAAAGGGAGTGATTGAAAGTTTGGAGAGTAAAGAAAGTTAATGTGGGTAACTAAGGTTATTCCAGAAGTCCTGTAACCAGGAATCAGAGAATTTAAGTACAGAGGAGAGCTATATGTCCTGTGAAGATCTGAGAGAGAGCTGGGATATTATTAATATCGCTCATTTATATAGCACCACCAATTCTCCACAGTGCTTTACAGAGAACATTAGACATGCACATCAGTCCCTGCCCTATTGGAGCTACATGCTAAGGTCCCTAACACATTCATACACACTCAGACTAGGGATAGATTGTGAAATGAGTGAGGATTTGCAATCTTGTTGATGGCTTGGTAGGTTAGTAAAAAGATTTTGTATTTTATTCTGTAAAAGACAAGCAACCAATCTATTGACTAATAGAGCGGAGCAGCAGCAAGGAAAATCAGTCTAGTTGCTGCATGCAATATAGGCTGTAGGGGAGAAATGTTATAATGTGGGTGTGAGTCCATTAACGAAAGCATTGCAGTAATCAGTGTACGAAGCCATTAATGCATTTTGCAATGTATTGTGTGAGGTATTTGCACATCTTGGAAATGTTTTTAAGTTGTATGTAACAGGATTTAGAAACAGATTGTATGTTGGGAAACAAAGGATAATTCAAAGTCAAAGGTATAAAGCATTAAGTCATATAGCATCAAGCTTTATATGTAGGGATTGTTTCAGTGTTTATTACTTCTGCTTTTGATAGATTAAGCTTGAGATGGTGGGAGGACATCCAAGATAAAATAGCAGAGAGGCATTCAGTTAAGCTGGCCATACACTGGGACGATCGATCCCAGCAGGGGGTGGCCCGATAAATGAGACTTTGTCCCTTTATCGGCACCATACACCTCTCCTGCTGGGACCGATTATCTTAGCAGAAGAGGGGGGTCCAGGGCTTGTACTATGCTGCTCTGACAGCTCTGATACTGTCAAAGCTGTCAGAACAGCATAGTACACAGATATGCAGCAGCAGCTATTGCAGGGAGTAGTACAGACAGTGATCAGCCAAAGCCGCGCTGTGTATACCTCCAAAGCTGTCAAAGCAGCATAGTACATAGATATGCAGCTTTGAAGAATAGGGAGCCTTTCAGAAAGCTGATTGGCTCCCTTAAAATATTGGGAGTTTGCTCCCAATATAAATCAAACATATTCAAAAGACAAAATAATTGTACCAGAGCGTTTCTGGTGCATTTATTTAGTGTTCGAAAAATTGATCCTGGCCACTAACTACGGTGATTATTTGCCCGATCACCCGATAATTGGGTGATCAGGCCAATAATCGCTCTAGTGTATGGCCAGCTTTAAACTGACCAACACAATTGATCAGGGGCTAGATTTACTAAACTGTGGGAATGGAAAAGTGGAGATGTTGCCCAAAGCAACCAGATTCTAGCTCTCACTTTCCTATAACATACTAGAGAATGTCTGCTAGAATCTGATTGGTTGCTATGGGCAACATCTCCACTTTTCCAAACCCGCAGTTTAGTAAATCTGGGCCCAGGAGTGGAAAGGCAGATTACTGTATAATCTGCATAGAGATAATGAAATCCAAATGACTTCATTAGCTGTCCAATCAAGTGGTGTAGATGGAAAAGAGCAATGCACATAACACTGAGCCTTGTGGTACTGCAACAAATAGAGGTGGATCCAAAGAAGCGAACACAGAGAGATTTTAGATAATAGAATGTGAACCAGGAAAGAGCTGTGCCCTGAATACCTAAGGATTGTAACATTTGTATGAGAACAAAAGTGTCAAAAGCATCAGAAAGATCAAAGGAATTAGGAGAGCAGTGACCTTTAGATTTAATAGTGATTAAATCATTGATCACCCTGACCAATGCTGTTATGGTGGTGTTGAGAATGAAAGCCTGACTGAAGAGGATCCAGAAGATTGTGTGAGGAAAGGAAGTAAGTGAGGCGAATGTAGGGATGATAATTTGATGGAGAACTGGGGTCAGAATTGTATTTATTTTCACAATTCGAATGATTAGCGCAAAAATAAAAAAATAAAAATGTTTCAGTACTGTACATTAGGGATTTTAACCAGAGATTGCAGTGCTAATCAGCTACTTTCCCTCACAAGCCTAATGCACAGCGACTTTATTACGCATTCCTTGTGACCTGGGTATGAGGTATACGTTAAGTGCTCCGTAACACAAAAAACTAATCTAGTAAAGCTAGAAAAACAAAATGTTACTCAAATCAATATTTACAATGCAATTTATGTTGTCTTATGTCTGGTAATATCACTGTAAATATGATTAATAGAGTGAAACAAATGCTAGGTCTTACCTGTGCTCAAGCAGGGATATCATCAAGTTTATTGTCCTACTGCACCTTCTGAAAGCTGAAGTTGTTCACCCTGTCAATGAAATTAAAAGTAGGAAAATGTAGCACATTATCAATAAGAAACTTACACAGTACTTTTATTTGTGTTGCAATATAAAAATGCAAAGCAAGACAAATGACAAAATATGTAGCCCAAGAAGGAAGAAAAATAAAAAGGCACAACCACTATTTTGTCTAACAGTGTTTGGACGCATCTGCCAGGTTGTGTTTGTATAGAGAAGTTATTATGCAGGCTTTAATGGGTGAATCTAGGAATCTAGATGTGACAAAACTGACAATGTTTTGCATTAGGGCCACCTATTATGAAGTCCAGAGGTAAACCTAAGGATGAAACGCGTTGTAGTTATTGATGACCTATGCTGTGTGGTTCTGACCCTTATCAGATCAACTTGACTTATGTTTTTATTGTACGCATTTTATCTTGATTCATTAAATATTAATGGTTTACTCTAATATACTAGCAAAGACAAAGTACGATGAGCGTTATTCAATTGCTAAATCCTATTAAAGAAAAATGGTTCCTGTTAAAAAAGTAAATAAGTTTATTATAACAATGATTTCAACACACAAATAAAAAACATTAATAGAATTAAAATATTGAAAATAATCCTTCCAAATAAGCTGACAATCCTTAACGGTATAGATATGAATGGAATTTCAATCAGAGCGATGACAGCTATGATGTTTCAGGCTCATGCAGCATGAATTTGATAAGCAGGAGAAATAGATCTGACAAGAGGCAATGATAAAAAGGACAATAATTGCTGGGCAGAAAAGATGGACTATGCATGTCTAGGACTTTGTAACCGTGTTCCTAAAATAAGGATATGTGTCCGATATATATCAGTCCCATGGTAATCCACACACAACGGAGATACTGCTCAGATATCAATCATGATACAGTGTTACCAACATGTAGAACGAGTAAGATCACTCACATGAGCCTGCAGGCATATGATACAGTCTCATTATGAGGCAAGCAGAGCCACAAGGCACCCCGGGAGCCGCACGGTGCAGGACAGTGAAATGGAGCCTGTAGGATTGAGGATTACACAGTCCGGTATCAGTCTGAAGTGTATATCAACCTGCAGTCTGCTTTCAGAAGGAGTCCTTCTGATGAAATTGCTAGCACATGCGATGAAATGTGTCAAGTTTCATTAACTTTGTCCTCCCTCTGCCGCATTTACTGGCTTCTATCCACAGCTGACTGCAAATTCTGACGCTGTCTCTTCCCATTCCTATCTGTTCCTCCGCCCTCTATTTCCACCTTATATTCATCCTTTCTCTCCCAGGAATTGCCGCTGGGGGGCTCTAGTGAACACTAGTTAGACTCTGCACCCCGGTAGTCTTGTCCATCTCTCCCTGGAGCCCGGTATCTAACCTGGTTTCCAGTTTGTACCCAGTGGCACTAGATTACGTGTGCCATGTGTACCCCAGGTACCGTAACATGTATTTACTTTTTTAACAGGAGCCATTTTTCTTTAAAAGGATTTAGCAAACTGAATAGCGCTCATTGTATTTTGTCTTTACTAGTTTTTTCTATATGCTAGGGAAAGCAGACACCAGAGAGTGATTTGTAGTGCCCCTTTTAGCTATACTGCTTAATATAACTATTAAGTTCAACTGATTACTCTCCACACCACCCCTTGGACCAATACCTCCTGTTTGCTCTAATATACTACACTAGATGGTTGCTCTTTTCTGTGTTCTTTCATGTGAATGTTATCCATGAGGATTAAGAAGAAAATGCATGGAGCAAAGAATTCCATTGTTAAAGCTTTTATCCCAGTTGCATCCGGTACCAATACATCTTTACCACTTTGAATATATTCTAGGTGGTGGATCACGATTTAGTTACCTCACACTGGTGTATTACCATTAACTTAATTACTACATTATAGGTGCCTCCTGGTCTTTTTGTATTTATCTTTTCAGTTTTAATCCGTGGTAACTGACGGAAACGTTTGGGACGGCTGCCCCTGTACAATCAGGTTACCTCTGCGTTCATATCTTGTTGCATATCACTTTTAATTGTGACTGAAACTACAATTGACTTTTGTAATAATTTGGACTGTGTTTACTACAACCTTGGGACTTTTGGACATTAGCGCTTTTTCGGATTTGTTTTTTTACAGATAAATGATTGTGTGGAATGACATTGCGCAAATGTGCACTCCGTAATCTTTAAACCTTCTAATTTTAGCGATCATATAATGTCCCAATCTCTGCAAATCAAATGGGGGCGGTGGCACCACACTGAGCTGTATGCAAGAATTGGCATGGGTTTTTTTTCTTATAAAATTGTATCATATCTAAAGCATCAGTGTGTACTCAGCTTTACGCTTGCAGGATTATGCTTGCAGGATTATTCTACCTAGCAAAAATTTAGGCCAATATATAAACATAGGATATGGGTATTAATTCCTACTATAAAACAGAGAAGTAAAATGAAAAACAATAATGATCCATAGATGCCTTGATAATTTTAGTTCAACAGTTTTTTGCATTACATGGTTATATGGGGAGGTATCTTGCATATAAAATAACTTATATCTGTAATTTTAGCAGCTGCAAAGATCTTTTTGCTTGCTGTATTTTTCCCACCAAATATGGTTTCTCCTTTATAACCAGCTATGCAGGGCACAGACTTAACTCCTTTGTCTATACGTATGGAGACATTTAGCATATTAGCTTATCAAATATTATATTGAATTAGCAAATATAAACATCAATATAAACATCAATGAAAAAAAAAAAAAAAAAGAAGTGTAAATATTAGAACAGCCTTTTTCCATCAGCCATTTTCAAACTGGCAGAAAGAGGGGCTAAATTTCACTGTGAGAAACATGGGGGAAAAAGAAAAAAAAACAAAAAAAAAAACACTTATTACTCACAATTAACCAGGATCCAGACCCCCACACGTACGGAAATTGTGCGTGGGTCTTGGTAGTACGCACGAGAGAGGGGAGTGAACTCCCCGTCACTCCCCTCTCTCGTGTGTAATAAGTGTGACTTACGCCGATGTAAGGCAGTCTTAAGTCACAATTGTGGATCAGCGGTCCGTCCAACCACTGATATACGTGTAATTGGGTGTTAACACTTACGCTGTATAATTTACATCTTCCCCCCTGCCCACTTTGTGTACTTTTTGCAGACGGAATTCCTATCGTACGAACCTAAGTTCATGCACCATCCAGTCCATTCAGCCCACTTACGTACCTGGACAGCGTAAGTGGACTATCATTATGATGTCTGGATCCAGTCCAGAATTATTTAACAAATGGAGATCCACCATCCTTGGTTCTTCTAAGTAACAAATATACAAAAAGGGTAGTGCTAGTTTCAATATAGAGAGCAAAATAATTCTACAAAATAATATAGAAAAAAAAAAATGTACCTATAAGTGGTGGTCGCAGGTCAAATGACTGGCAGTGATAGTACCAGTAAGAAGAGGAAATTCATATGTATTTATGTCCGCGCCCTCCACTAGCTAGTTCAAAAAGATATGCTAAGTCAAATGTCACAATTGGGATACATTGGTCTACAATAAATCTATTTTAATTCAATAAAGATATTTTGGTTAAGAACGTATGAAAAATATATATAGTTGCCAATCAATGTTACAACAATATATAATATCACCAATCAATATTTCATTGATATAGTCTGCCACTGTGATATCAGCACTTTACTCATGGTTCACTATAGCCTGTTTACTAAATATTCATCAGCTGTTCACGGGGACGCCCACGCCGGACTCAAAAATTATATACAATCATTGGGAATACATTTTCCAAACAGCAATAGTGAGGAATTCTATCCTTCTTTGTCAAGGTGCAGTCAAGTGGAGCCCTCCTCCACTCTAAGCATACAGATTACAAACAGCAAAACTGCAGGTCACAGGTATTATTTTTGACATAACCAATCATTACGGCTTTAACATTGTATGTTTCCCATAGAATACAGAAATTTATTTATTAACAGGTTTATTAGCGCTTTACAATTTTAACAATTAGTATAAACAAGACTGGGTAGTAAAAAACAGACTGGGTGGGTAAGAGGGCTCTACTCACAAGTCTACACTCTATAGGACAAAGGGTTTGATACATAAAGCAAGTGCTCTACATCATACAATGGACCAGCCAGGTTGTATGGTAAAAGTGCTCAGTATGATCCAGTCACACAGCAGTGTATATAAAAGAGATGAGGAAATTTTAGAATAGAAAGAGAAAGCGTGTGGGTTTGTGTTAATAAAGTAATAGAAAGGTATGGTGGAAAGCAAAGTGGTTAAAAAATACGGTAATAACCTAAGAACGTTGAAGAATATGATAAGCTTGTCTGAAGAGATAGTGTAGTGGATAGTCTTAATGGGCGAGGAAGTGTCAAAAGAAGCAGAATAATACAGGAGAATTAGAAGAGTAGTGATCTTTAGATTTAGCAGTGATAAAATCATTGCTTACTTTGGTCAATGCTGATTCGGTGGAATGTTGAGAACTAAAGCCTGGCTGAAGAGGATCTAGAAGATTGTGTATGGAAAGAGAGTGAAGCAAGTGTAGGCAAGTCTTTTAAGCAGCTTTAAGGGGCATGGGGCAATCATTTCAGAGGGAGTTTGGGTCTGAGTTTTGATTTTTGAAAATTGGAGTAATCAGTGCATGCTTGAATAAAGAGGGGAAGATACCAGACTTAAGAGAAAGATTACAGATTGTAGTTAAGGTTGGAATAAGCACAGAAGATAGACATCCAATGACATAATTCCATACATTCCTATTTATTTCCATGATGTGTTTGGAATGTGTAGTTCATTCCATTATAGGCTTTAACATTGTGCCTGTAGTTTCTTTATAAAGTTACAAATTGATTTTTGGGATCTTGCTACTCTACTTAATCACATGTGGACACTACTAACATTGTTTGAGCTATTGTATTTTTCAATAGGGCTTTGGGACAATAAGTCACTTTGGACCTGATTCACACTTAAGAATCTTCTTAAAATAAGAACTTAAAGTCACTCCTGGGCTAAACCATGTTGATTGCAGGGGAGTCATATTTCATCTGTTGCAAACAGTACTGGTGTTGAGAGGTGATATTTCCCAGCCCAAGTCTAAATAACAGTGTAATAGTAAAGCTGGTCTGGTATCTGTTTTCAGTAAGCAATTCAAAGTTGTATTCCTGCATGCAAAGAATACAATTAACTTGACTCCCCCCGAAAACAAAATGGTTTTGCCCAGGAGTGACTTTAAGTTCTTATTTTAAGAAGATTCTTAAGTGTGAATCAGGTCCTTTATGTGGGGCTAGATCAATTGCTATGAAGTCGAGAACACACAACATAAAATTTAACAAAATGCGACATCAGTGACGATTTTATTACAGATTTAAAATCCTGATGAGCCTTCTGATTATTCACACACATTACCATCAGATCTGTGATATGTGGCTGTGGCTTAAATAGTTTTGCAACATGAATCTAATTTAGATGCCTATTACCATGGAGATCTAGAAAAATATTACATGAAAACCACTGACTTTAGTTGGAAGAACTGAAATTTTTCCCATGTGTTTCTTAACACTGACCTCCCTTGTGGTGTCCTCTGTTTTTATATTATACTGACTTACACAAAACTAAAAAGTAAATACACATGACACTATATAAAAGAGCTTTAACCTCATTGATTTATTTTAGCATATTCACACCTTTCTTATGAAAGGTCTACAGACACCTAAACTGTGTACAGTTCTTGATATTTCACTCAAAACTAAATTCACTTGATTTAGTGTTACATGGTGTATGTACTACGGTTTGTAATAGTTTTATTTTTTGTATAAAATGAGGTGCATACTATTAAATTTTTACATAGTGAAAAAAAAAGTTCCTGCACTCACAGCTCATTTACAGAATGGCATAATATAGAACAAGGGCTGCAATTACTACTAGACGATTGTCTAGTGCGGCAGGCCGGGGTGTGACACAAAGATGAGCTGCAGTGTTGGTATATGAAGCAAAGGGAGGTGTGATTAGATGTGTGTGTGTGTTGGGGAGGGGGGGGGGCGGTGGATTTGCATGAAGGAGGCTGCAAAATAGAATGGGTATACGAAGCCGGTGGGTGTATATAAATAAAGGGAAGGAATATTTGAAAGTACACATGGCAGCCTCAATTTCTCCCTCTCAGTCTTAAAGGAAGCTTTGCTGATGCAATGTGGGCTTTTTAGCTGTGACTTCTGAAGCAGGAGAAGGGGATACCGCAGTTTCTCTCTGTCAGCCAGACATCACCCTTCTGCGCTTCGGTGCTGGTGGTCGGGAAAGAGAGGCTCTTCAGGTACTCTGCCGTCATGGCTTTGGCTGCCTTGCTGATGCTGGGTACCCTGCAAAAGATCATGGTGGTCCTATCTGCATAACACAAAGTCCCCCATTAACGACAGACACTTTATCGGCAAGACATGTATGGCTACTGCCTGTGTAACTGACTTCCTGTCATCCATAATCTATATTATAATACACTACTGATTGTAGAATGCTTAATCAATCAGTGCTAATTTAATGTATGGCTTTTCTCTTAGAATTCCTTGAAGTTCAATGGGGAGGAGTGTGGGTCCTTGCTGAATATCGGCCCTATGCCGAAAGGGCTGTTCTCTCCCAGCCAGTTCTGAACTGGCTGGGAAATTGATTGCTTCTGCCTCGAAGAGGCAAAGCAATCAAACCCCGGAACACTGAACACGGTGCTCTGCATGGTAAGTATGAAAACTAACCCCAACCCTTTCCCTAATCCTTACCTGAACCCTCCCCTTCCCTGCAGCCGACAGGTGGTGCTTCCAAAAATGAATGGATGAATATGCCGATCAGCACACTCATTTTGAAAAAAATAAATAAAAATAAAGCAAAAACGACTGCCTATTCGAAATAGAGATCTATTTCTCTATTTTTAAAAGGCATTATTCTTGCTGGGGACTCCCACCGTTGGGGAAGACAGGCCGAACTTCGCCTAGGGTGCCCAGAGACCTAGTACTGGCCCTGTATATAACATTCTCTGACAAATCATATAATATGACTGTCTCTATGCCTGAGGACTGTTTATGATTTCTACACTATTGTTTGATAAAGAGCCTTTAATTACCTGTAATGATTCAAGTTTCTTATGATTATGCACATAGAGATGCATTTTTAAGGAGTATTATACAGGTGAAACTCGAAAAATTAGAATATCGTTCAAAAGTTCATTTCAGTAATTCAACTTAAAAGGTGAAACTATTATATTATATAGACTGATTACATGCACAGTGAGATATTTCAAACCTTTATTTATATTAATTTTGATGATTATGGCTGAGTTTATGAAAACCCCAAAATCAAAATCTCACAATATTAGAATAATGTGACAAGGTTCAATATTGTAGGCTCAAAGTGTCACACTCTAATCAGGAAATTATTCCAAACACCTGCAAAGGGTTCCTGAGCCTTTAAATTGTCTTTCAATCTGGATCAGTAGAATTCACAATCATGGGGAAGAATGCTGACCTGACAGTTGTGCAGAAAACCATCATTGATACCCTCTAAAAGGAGGGAAAGCCTCAAAATGAAACTGCAAAATAAGTTGGATGTTCTCAAAGTGCTGTATCAAAGCACATTAATAGAAAGTTAAGTGGAAGGGCAAAGTGTGGAAGAAAAAGGTGCACAAGCAGCAGGGATGACTGCAGCCTGGAGAGGATTGTCAGGAAAAGGCCATTCAAAAGTGTGGGGCAGCTACACAAGGAGTGGACTGAAGCTGGAGTTAGTGCATCAAGAGCCACCACACCCAGACGGATACTGGACATGGGCTTCAAATGTCGTATGCCTCTTGTCAAGCCGCTCCTGAACAACAAACAACGTCAGAAGCATCTTACCTGGGCTAAATAAAGAAAGAACTGGTCTGTTGCTCAGTGGTCCAAAGTCCTCTTTTCTGATGAGAGCAAAATTTGCATCCCATTTGGAAATCAAGGTCCCAGAGTCTGGTGGCAGAACGCTGATAGCATCCATGTCACACCACATTGAGGCAGTTTCGTGCAAAAGAAGCCCAAACCAAGTACTGAGCACATATGTATAATTATACTTTTCAGAGGGCTGACATTTCAGTATTTAAAAACCTTTTTTTTTTTTTTTTTTATATATCATGTAATATTTTAATTTTGTGAAATTTTGCTTTTGGGGTTTTCAGAAGTTGTAAGCCATAATCATCAAAATTAAAGTTCATTTTGAGTGTTTTGGTTATACATTTCTGTATCATCGCATAGGTTGGCGCTCATCTCATTTGGATTCGTACTCAGAAATCATAGACAGAAGAGAGAGGTTGAGGTCAGGGCAGGAGAGGTAAATTTGGGTGTCACCAGCATAGAGTTGGTAGCTGAAACCAAAGGTGCTGATGAGGTTACCCAGGGAGGAGGTGTAGAAGGAGAAGAGGAGCGAGCCAAGGACAGAGCACTGGGGGATGCCTGTATGGCCAGTCAGGCTAGATTCTATTCTGTTTCATTTTCTTCTGTTTTTGGATTATTGCCTTTATTTAAATAAAAGTATCTAAGGCTAGAAAAGCCATTTGAAAGTTTGCTTACCACTTTGCTAATTTTTCTTACTTTCTCATTGTCCCTTTTGTTTCTTCCTTGTTCCCCAGACATCAGATGGACACAAAATTGTGGCTATATGCCCAATATCTCTAACTGTGAGTCATTATAAATAAAAGATGGAAATCGTTCACTTTATTCAATTATTACAGCAATTACCCAGTTTTAGAAATAACCTACAGCAGTGTAGCCTCTTCTTAAAAATGAGGATTATTAGTAACGGGTAACATTACTGTATTTTTATTTTTTTTATATAATGATGTAAACTACTTTATATAATATTATTCCGTATAAAACTGTATAAAATGTTTTCACCATTATTAGAGACCAACAGTAGTTTTATCCAGTATTTATAACACACAGTTGTTTCTCCCTTAATAACGATAATTATTAATAGGGGGTAAGATTTGCTTCCTTACTGTACGCTTTTAGGCATATAGGACCGGATTAAAACTCCCGCATGTTTTCCGTTCGTGCGGGGGTCTATAAGTAAGCGAGAGACAGAGGAGTGTACAACCCGTCACTCCCCTCTTGTGTGCAGACTTAATGGCAGCTTACGCTGTCATTTGCCTGCATTAAATGCAAAATAGAAGTCCCTTGTCCCGCGCCACTAAATCCACACCAATTTAGATAAAGATGATTTTTATTAGTTTGATAAATATACCACAAATGTGGTCTGGAAATGAGTGTCAAATGAGCTGAATTGAAAGGCAGCTTCGTTGACACTAAGGATTGATATAGCAGATAAAACTAGTACTTATATGTTGCAGTACAAATATAAAAAACATACGGTTTCAAAACATGATAAAACCAGAAGATAAGAAAGTACAAGAAGCGGGGAGTGGACCTCAACCCGCTTATAACTACAGTTTGCAACAGAACAGTAGGTAAACGGGTACAATGTATAAGATGATACTTTGAAACTTTTATGGGCAAGTTGCCTTGGTGCCAAGTTAAGGTTCCGTAACCAGATGCTGCACTGGGGGAATGACCGGTTTCAGTGCGTCGAGAGGAAGAAGGAGAGGAAACAATAGTAGTCAGACCCAAGCAGAAACAAAAGAAATAAAACTACAAGGTGTTTTCAACCTAAGTAAGAAATCCTTGAGCCAACATGAATGCAATGTGCTCAATAAAGGACTAAAATTTGCTCCAACGAAAAAACTTAATAAGTTTGAAACCTATTTAGATGTACAAAAGTTCACAAGGAACTTAACTCTAAAGAAATACTTCATGAAACAAACACCTAACAATGATAAAGATAAAAAACTTCTGGATAAAGAGAACTCAGAATACAAACATACGAATCTCAAACGCAAGTCTAAGTTTTACCCCCAACACTGCAAAGGTGCTTACCTAGAGACTTTTCAGAGAAATGTGGAGGATGACCTGATTGCCCTGAAATTAAGAACTGATAGACACAATCTAACAAAAAAAGAAAAAACGGCCTTAGATGAACTCAGAGAGGACAAAACAATTATAATCAAAGGAGCGGATAAAGGAGGAGGCACTGTCCTATTGGACACCACCACCTACATCAAGGAAGCAGAACGACTGCTGAACGATGATATCACCTACAAAAAACTTAAAAGCGATCCTACAGAAAAGTATAACTCAGAACTGAAACAACTACTCATAAAGGCCAAAGATACGGGCATTCTCACTAAAAAAGAGTTTGATTACGTATTCAATCCCACCCCAAAATTACCGGTCTTCTACCACCTCCCTAAAGTTCATAAGAACCTACAGAACCCCCCAGGGCGCCCAATTGTATCTGGTATTGACAGCCTAACATCGAATCTTTCAGCTTATATAGATCAATTTCTACAACCCCTGGTCATCAGACAACACAGCTATTTAAAGGACACGGCTGATGTCCTAAGAACTCTCCAGGAATTCAAGTGGAAAGACGAATACATCCTCATGACAAGTGATATTACATCCTTATATTCTGTGATCGATCACGAGGATGGATGTCGCCACGTTGAGCAAGCTCTAGTGGATGACAGCGAGCTCCCAGAAAAGCAACGTATCTTTCTGGTAGAAGCCATAAGATTCATATTAACGCACAACTACTTTTCCTTTGGGGATCAGTACTACAAACAGGTTCGCGGGACTGCTATGTGTACGAAATTCGCGCACAGCTACGCGAACCTGTTTGTGGCACAATGGGAAAAGGAATACATCTGGTCGTCCAAAAATCCATTCAAAGAACATATCGCTCTATGGAGAAGATATATCGACGACGTCCTGTGCATTTGGACCGGAGATGAGGATACACTACAGAGTTTTGTCAAATATGTCAACTCAAACAGTCTTAACTTGATATTCTCGGCCGAGATTAGCAAATCCAATGTTGTCTTCTTAGACCTAGTGATTGAGGTGTTGGAAGGTAGCCTAATCACAAAGACACACATTAAAAAAGTCGACGCCAACACTTACATTCCTTGTGACAGCAGTCACCACAGAAGCTGGCTATCAAACATCCCTAATGGCCAGTTTCGAAGAATTAGGAGAAACTGCACCAACCAGGAGGATTTTGATAAACAAGCCGTACAACTCAAGCAGAGGTTCCTTGAAAAAAATTATGATGTAGAGTTAGTGGAAAAGTCCCTTGAAACAAACAGAGGGACAGAGAGATCGGAATTACTGGAGGACAGAAAAGGAAATAGAAATAAGGAGGGCCCTCAACTAGAGGAAACCAAGAACTAAAAAGTCTGTTTTATCACCAACTACAGCAGCAACCATAAAGATTTCGAAAAAATACTAAGAAAGCATTGGCCTTTACTGCTGAAGGACCCTGTACTTACAACAATCCTCCCTAAAAAACCTTTGGTAACATATAGGAGAGCAAAAAATCTAAAAGATTTATTGGCACCTAGTGCTCTAATACAGGAATCAGATAAGACACTAGAGCAAAAACAAACTTGGCTCAAAACGGTACAGTCAGGCTTTTTTCACTGCACTAAATGTATGGGATGCAGAACCTCTAAACATCTGGGCACAAAACCGATTATAGAGTTTAAGTCGCATAACACAGGCTCCATATTTAAAATCAAAGATAGATTGAGCTGTGAAACAAAAGGTTTAATTTACCTGATCGAATGCCCATGCGGCCTACAATACATAGGCCGCACAATTAGACCACTTAAAGAGAGAATCTCAGAGCATATCAGGAATGTCAAAAAAGGTTTGCTCACGCATAGCGTCCCAGCTCACTTTAAAGCGCACCATGACTGCAATCCGGCACTCCTAAAATTTATGGGCATCCAAAAAGTGAACAAACATTGGAGAGGCGGAGATTTTATTGCAGCCATCTCCAAAGAAGAAACAAAATGGATTTTCCTCCTGCAAACATTATCACCAAAGGGCCTTAATATTGATCTGGATCTGGGACCTTTTCTTTTCCAATGATATACAGCTCCAACCCCTCTGTTGCTACATATCTCCAATTTCCCTATTCTTTCCCACCTAACCCACTGCCCCATGTTTACCATCCACGTACATTACATATATTCACATACATTCACTCCACTCAATCTACCCAATTGTATTACATACATTACATACATAGACACACATTCACTCTAGCCATTCTACACTGCATACCCACACAATCGCAAGTTGTCATTCTCCTAGCCAATATTTCTATGCATCCATAACATGCCCTTTAATACTTATCATTTGTTGTTGACATACAACACCATTTGTACTTAATTTGTACTTCCTGTTTCCCATTTCACTATGATTTATTATTGTTTTATTTTGTGCTTTATTTTGTATTTTTGTACTTTTTACTGGATACAGCAGGTTACATCTGTCAACTATTTATGGTTGACATCCTCAATTAGCATCATGTATGTTCACATCTCTAGTATTCAAGGACTGCACGTCTAATAAGCAAGCATTGTACTATCATGCATCTAATTTCCCCACACAGGGCAATCTGCCCTATACAGATAACAGCTGGAGGCGCATCTGCACAGCGGGGAACCTCAGCCTATATAATCCCGCCACAAAGGGCCATTAGGAAACTACAGAGAGCGATTCAAAGACTAGGCTACATCAGTTCTTTTTGTATGTTCACTAGTATTCAAGGACTGCACGTCTAATAAGCAAGCATTGTACTATCATGCATCTAATTTCCCCACACAGGGCAATCTGCCCTATACAGATAACAGCTGGAGGCGCATCTGATCTGCAGGGAACCTCAGCCTATATAATCCCGCCACAAAGGGCCATTAGGAAACTACAGAGAGCGATTCAAAGACTAGGCTACATCAGTTCTTT
>WWET01002230.1:87199-122182 GCA_011038615.1 Limnodynastes dumerilii
CAAGTCGACCTGTCATTGGCTACAGCAGAATAAAGTGAAGGTTCTGGAGTGGCCATCTCAGTCTCCTGACCTCAATATCATTGAGCCACTCTGGGGAGATCTGAAACGTGCAGTTCATGCAAGACAGCCCAAGAATTTACAGGAACTGGAGGCTTTTTGCCAAGAAGAATGGGCAGCTTTACCATTTGAGAAAATAAAGAGCCTCATCCATAACTACCACAAAAGACTTCAAGCTGTCATTGATGTTACTGGGGTATGTAAACTTTTGATCAGGGTCATTTGGGTAGTTTCTGTTGTAATAATGATTTAAAAAGAGTAAACACAGTTGTTTGACAATAAATGGCTTTACCCAACCACTAACCATGAGTGAAAGAAAAGTTTGTGAGTTATCATTCATATTCTCTGACAAATAGCCAGAAAATCACAAATTCTGCTAGGGTATGTAAACTTATGAGCACAACTGTATATAATGTATTATCTCCAAGTATATCTCCAATTTCTTGGCAACATTTGGATCATAAACTTAATTATGCATAGACATCATTTTATGCTAACGGTAAATTTGTGCTGCCTAAAAACAGGGT
Organism: Limnodynastes dumerilii; assembly: GCA_011038615.1. Lineage (NCBI taxonomy): Eukaryota > Metazoa > Chordata > Amphibia > Anura > Limnodynastidae > Limnodynastes > Limnodynastes dumerilii. Next base: position 87,784 of record WWET01002230.1, read on the forward strand.
ATAGTCAGTGTGATATGAATATTGAATAGCGTGTCGTGTGATTCATGGTTTTATCTTACAGCCCATAGATGTGCAAGAAATAAATATGTGATGGTCTGCTACCGTAACAGACGCAAACAGGCGCATTGCACACCTAATACAGACATCGTGCAAAATAGAATCTCCCCCTGAGTCAGTGTATTTAAAAAACATGTAGTAGATTTAATAATTGGTGACAATTAATTAATCTGAAAATAAAAGATCTACAGCTCAATTTCATTTAAAGAACATGATCGACAATTGCAAAAATTAGCAATGCTAATTCAGCAGAGCCTAATAATGATAAAGGCAAATAGAAAAAATTAAGAAAATTCAATAAATACAACTAGATGTAAATTAATAAATGGAAGTGGAGCCAGTATAAAGTTAACTTATACAAATGTGTGTATGCATTTTATGTGTAACCTGACTAGAAGTAAATACAACTTGGTGTATAGACATATAAGTCCATTTTAATTTAAGTTGCACCACATGGTAAACGCATACTGGCAAAAATAAGTAGTATTGACATCTGTGGTAAACGTTACGCCAGCAAACATTTGGCGGGATAAACATGAAAAAAAAAAAAAAAAGACTCCACAAGGCACACTGGGGACACAATAAACATTCTAAATTAGTCTACCAAGCTGTCCATGGTGCTGGAAATATTTAAGACTAATGTCATGATTACACTAGAGCTATTTAGAAAGGAGTAAATTCTGCACAGGGCAGCAACCCACAGAAACCAGATTCTTGCTTGAGATTCATTAACACTAACTGCTGATAGACTGCTTTAACATATTTCGCAACTACACCTATATTTTCCACACAAGACACATTAGACAGAGGAGTCTGTAGTGTGCCAAGTTTAACAAATCTCATTGTGTCTGCTTGTATATGAATAAGTGTATAAGTAGTAACAACTTACTCAAATGCATTAAACAGTGTGTGTGTGTGTGTGTGTGTGTGTGTGTGTGTGTGTACACTTACACACAAAACTACTACTGCTTAATTAACATAGCATAGGGATATATCATGCCCTGCAGCATGTGTGTATAATAATTGGACCAGACAGAAAATATAACGACACACTGGTTTGTGTTTTCATAGACTGGGCAATGATAGCAGGCATCTCATAAATCGTGTTTTACCAAAAATAATACACTGGTTTAATAATTCTGTCAAGTTGTGATGTGTTTATAATGAAGAGGTTACATAGAACAGAGGAATACGAACACATTGCATGCCTAATAAATGATATTAAAATCCACCCCTGACCTTGTGTGTTTCTCCATCACTACACAGCAATGTATACGCACAGCTGTAGGGATAGTGACAGAGGGGGGGGCGACAGGTTTCTACACCGTATGTCATCTCTTGGGAACACATGCATAATGTCCCTACGCCTGAAGAGAGACCTCTACTCACTATTACACGCCGCCTAACTCCCCGGTGCAGCTGGAGATCACCGCTCCTCCTGTTTTCATGGCCGTCCGGGAATGATTGCTCCATCTGCGCGTTGGCGCAGAATTACGTCACCGCTACAGGATGGCAAGGTCCTGGAGACAAGCTACGGATGGCGGATGTTGTCAGTAAGATTTGCTGCATGCCGGGATGCGGTAAGACCAATCAGAAGTTTGCCTGTATTGAGGGCGGAAGTATTTTTCCCTGTTGGCTTCACCTGAGCGGGTGACGGCGCAGTGGCGCTCATAGCATTAAGCGCCCAATGGTCAGGTATTCTTCATTTCAGCCAGGACCAAGAGTAAGAATATCAAAATGCATTAATATTGTATAGTAAGTAAACCCCGTTTGACTATGTAGGTTATAGTATAAAATCCCAACTATATATCAGGAAAAGTGTGTGGAAAGAACAGAGTATGATAGTTCGAAGTAGTCTGAAGTGTGCTAAAAAAATGTGTTGACTTACTGCATTCTTTCTGTATTGGTATACGTTTTTCCACATAAATGTATATGGTTTATTACATAATTGCCAATAGACATTCCTCTTTTGATGTTGAATTTGGTTTACTTTTCTCCTTTTAGGTATAGTTACTGATGGGACAACTTTAAACTTTTCAGGGATTCAAGTTTGATGGTGTATAATTTATAAATGAAAATAAAATGACTGGGGAACAACGAAAGCTTCCCAATTGGATGCATGGAGAGGACACAAGTGGTGCAAGTGAGGCTAATAAGGCAAGTAAAGAAAGTGTCATGTTCATTGTCTTTCAGATACAGATACAAAGTTCTGCCAAAGGCCTTGTAAATAAACCACAAACCATGTTCATAGCCTGCCCGGCTATCTTGGGCAGAGGTACTTATAAAATAATAGATTAAAAGAATTACAGTTCTATGCAGCTGATGGCCTGGATACAGATCTGCACTTACACCTTTTTTTTTTAGGTGCAAGTGTAGATCTGAGCAATACCATGTTGAACTGCAATGGAAGGCACAATTAAATAGTGAAAGCAAAATTTCTTAGCTCAATTCTGTTTTAATAGATTAAACATAAAGCTATGCAGTATTTGAGTTATGTGTGCAAAAGTTATGTATTTTCCCTGCATGTTAAAGATTTAAGATTAATGAGCACCCCTCACTTTGCAAAATGGTTTAGCCGAGCTGTACACTTGCACCTGTTTTACCCTTACTCCCAAACTCTGAATCCAGGCCCATAACTCCAGGTAATAGGGACAGCATTACCTTGCAAGAGACACCACATGTGTTTCATAGCCCGGGAGCAAGTATACAGAATGAACAATAAATTTTTATGATTTTGTTTTGTTAGTGATACGTTAGTGATTTTAATTTACCATTTCTTGATGGCCTCTTTTAAAAAGGAAATATATTAAAGGATTTAAGTTTATAGGAAAAGACAATTATGTAATATAACATAGACTTCCAAATTTTTGTTGTTTTCAGATGGTAATAGAAAAAATTGCATCTATAATGAATTTTAGATTTTATTTTTATTTTGTCTGCTTGAGAATTGTAAACAAAAATGTTTGTGCTGCAATTTACATTTGTTGTTTGTGCATTTCTGACAAAATACTCACAAAATCCCTGACAAAGTATCTGACAAAATACTGATATAATACTTTCTTATCCCTGGTCGCCATCTTGGACCTTAATTATTATTAATAGTTATTTGGACATTTGTACATATGTCTTCTGAAATATTTAGTGTGTTATATTGTTACATGAAGTTTAATTGGGTATAGTGTGGTAAGTGTGTGGTAATTGTCAATAGAATCTAATGTATTGTTGTACAAGACCACTATCTGTATAGAGCTCTGATTACCCTGTGTGTGATAAGATAAGTAGCAGAATGTTAGATCTGTAGCCAGTGGAAGTGTTGTTGACACTATGTGTCTCTAAAGCTGGCCACACACTAGAGCGATTATCACTAAACACACGATTATCGTGGATTGGGCCAAAATTCGCTTTTTTAAATGGCGACAAAACCCTCAAAAACCGTAAGGGTCCGATTATCCCATCGATCAGAATTCCCGATTAATAATTGGACCCTAGCTACAATTTTTTTGAGGACCTGGTCCTCTGCAACGCTGTGCCCCCTCTCCATTTGTGTAAAATGACTGTCGGACAGACATTTAACACAGAGGGAGGGTGGGCACAGCGCTACAGACCACCACAAACTGACAGGCTGCAGCGATATGGCCTCTCTCACTGGGTATACAGAGTGAGGACACAGTGCTGAGCAGCCTGTCAGTTTGAGAGGTTCTGAACATCACTTGAGCACCTCTTGCACTATCCTTGTTTTCCCATTACAAATTTTTTTATTCAGCCAATAGGCTGGTTGTATTGGTCTACTGTCAAGATTGACAGGAGACTGCCAGTAGGCTAGCTGCAGGCTCTCCTGCAGAGATTATCGCTCACAGCCTCTGTAGTATATGGTGCCAATGTTGGGACCTTTCTCTAGGGGGAAATCGTCCTGGTTATCGGCAATCACACATTGGCAGTGATTATCACTCTAGTGTGTGCCTAGTATAGAATGGGGGGGGTATTGCCATTGCTTTGATACTGGTATCCATTGTCTGTAACTTAAAGCCAGGAGACTGAGGGGCCAAGTATGTTGTGAATAGGATCCAGACTGCAGGAAGGCAATGAGAGGTTTAGTTGGCATCTATTCTCCCTCCTCTTTCTACAGAGATGTGGGTCACCGCTGAGAACGGCCCTATTTCAAAAGGGCCGTTCTCTCCCAGCCAGTTCCGAATCTTTGCCCTAACTCTAACCCTCTCTTCCCCGCAGCCTGACCCTAAGCCTCCCATCCCTGCAGTCTAAACCTAGGCTTCCCTCCCTTTCCATTACCCTAACCCTTCCCCAGAGCCAAAAATTAGTTTTCAGCTGTCTCTATTTCTAAAACAGCCATTTTTGGGCAAACTGACAACGTTCTACAGGTAACTCTGACCAGCTGTAATTGAGTTTTAGGGGGATAAGCATGTAATGGGTTGATTATGGGAGTGGCGGCTCTTTATATCACATCTGCGTAAGAGCAATGATTATCTACATCACAGGCCTTGTCCTAGGACTGAGCCAGACTTGTTGGCGTTGAAACAGAGAGGACAGGTAGTAATTTGCCAGGGTTTTGCCTTAGACATTCCTAGACAGCTGTCCGATAACAGAAGAGCAACCAATGACCTGGCACCCACCCACCTTGGGACATCCCATGTGACTGATGACCATGCTAATGTTGCTATGTTTCCATCTAAACATGCTTTGTTGCAGGTGCCGTACCCTGAGAGCAGTATTGCTAATAATGCTATTGTGTCATGTCAGGATGATTGGTTTGGAGAGATGGGACAGGCTGTGTCATGTGTTAAAGGAGTTGATTCTGGGGAAGAATGTGTTAATAGCTGTGGATGTATTCCTGAATTGTGTCCACAGGTCCTCACAGGGGGGGAGGAAGTTCCCCTCCCCTCTTTGGCTGTAACTACCAGGCAAATGGTTAAATCTAGGGACTTAACTCTTGCAGGAAGGGTGGGGTCAATGGCTGTAGTGAGTGACCACTCTGACACCACAGCTGATCCACTCCCCCCTGAGGCTGCAGATTATTTCACTCATTAAGAGAAGGGGGGTGAGGGGTCAGCAGGGATTAGTGCTGACCTAGAGACCTGCCCTGTTCCTCCTGAATCCACAGACTCACAATTAAGGAGCCAGGCATTTCAGAGGGCCCAACAAGCTGATCCGACATTGGCATCTCTGCGGGCTAAAGCCAGCTTGCCCCCCACTGAATCGGACAAAGTTAGAGTGTTTTGGGAGAGGGGCCAGCTGTACAGGGAACCCTTGGTCACTGACCAGCAAGAAGCTGGGGTCAGTCAGAGACAACTTGTGGTACCCCAGGAATATCGGGGGGAGTTTTTACGGGTAGCTCATGAGGTTCCTTTGGCTGGGCATTTGGGTGTAAGAAAAACTAATTGCTGCTTAAAGCACAACTTTTATTGGCCAGATATGGGAAATATCAGAACCCTTTGAGCGGGTAGCAGTAGACATTGTGGGGCCTCTGGTTATCGTTAGCAGCACAGGAAAACAATTTATCTTAACGGTAGTGGACTATGCCACCGGATATCCAGAAGCCGTGGCCCTCTCCTCCATTAGGGCAGATAAGGTGGCTTATAACTATTTTTCCAGGGTGGGGTTCCCCAAGGAAATGCTAAGTGATCAGGGCACACAGTTTATGTCAAATCTAATGCAGAGTCTATGTAAAAAGATGCAGGTGGAGCACATCATAGCCAGTCCCTAACACCCCCAGACCAATGGCCTCTGTGAACGTTTCAATGGCACCCTGAAGCAAATGCTACGGACCTTTGTGGAGACCCAGGGAAGGGATTGGGAACGGTTTCTGCCACATCTCCTATTCGCATACCGGGAGGTCCCCCAAGAATCCACAGGTTTCTCTACCTTTGAACTCCTCTATGGGTGCCGGGTGAGAGGGCCCTTAGATTTGTTTACAGATGAGTGGGAGGGAAGACTAGACACCCCGGATACCTCTGTGGTACACTATGTGGTTCAATTCAGGGAGAGAATGCAGACTCTCATGGGGATAGTGCAGCATAATTTAAAAGCTACTCAGGTGAAGCAGAAACAGTGGTACGACCGCAATGCCCGTCTGTGTACTTTTGAAGTGGGTCAGAAGGTGCTGGTACTAATTCCCATGCGACAGAACAAGCTACAGGCTGCTTGGGAGGGTCCCTTCACTATTGTAGAGAAGGTCCATGATGTTAACTATGTGGTAGCCAGGGAAGGGGGGCGTAAGACGAATAAGGTGTATCATGTAAACATGATTAAGCCATACCATGAGAGAATAGCCTCAGTGTTGGCTGTGTGCAGCCTTCCTGAGGAGGAACAGGAAGCAGACCCTCTAATAGACCTAACCACTGCAGTCAAGGATGGGGGGGGGTCCCTGGAGGATATTCCACACAGTGAGGACTTGTCCCCAGGACAGATAGAACAGGTCCTCAGGGTACTAGGGCCCTTCAGAATCAGCTTCACAGGGAAACCAGGGCGCACACACCTAGTTACACATCATGTGGATACTGGTGATCAGAGTCCCCTCAGACAGCCAGCATACAGGGTTTCGCTAAAGGTACACGCAGACATGAATAGGGAAGTGGAGGAAATGTTACAGCTGGGGGTAATTCAGAAGTCCCACAGAGCTTGGGCTGCCCCAGTAGTGCTGATTCCAAAGAAATGTGGGAGCACTCGCTTCTGTGTGGACTATAGGAGGTTAAATGCTGCCACAGTGTTTGATGCCTATCCCATGCCCAGGGTGGATGAGCTGCTGGAACGCTTAGTCTAGCCTCGCTACCTCACCATTATGGATCTCAGTAGGGGATACTGGCAAATACCTTTGACGCCAGAAACTATGGAGCGGTCGGCTTATATTACTCCCTTTGGGCTGTTTGAGTTTCTGGTGATGCCCTTTGGGATGAAAAATGCTCCTGCGTCCTTTCAGCGGCTTGTCAATGATTTGCTGGAGGGGCAGGAGGAATATGCAGTCGCGTATCTGGATGACATTGCTGTGTTCAGCCAGACATGGGAGGAGCATCTGACGCACCTGAGCAGCGTGTTATCCAGGATTGCAGGGGCAGGTTTAACCATTAAGCCGGAAAAATGCCAAATTGGCATGAGAGAGGTCCAGTACCTGGGACATCGAGTGGGGGGAGGTACAATGCGCCCAGACCCAGATAAGGTGGATTCCATTCTTTCCTGGCCCACACCTAAGTCTAAAAGGCAGGTCCTGTCCTTTTTAGGAACAGCTGGGTACTACCGTAAATTTGTACGTCACTACAGTGCCCAGGCTAAGCATCTCTCTGACCTGACAAAGAAAAAACTTCTCCAGATAGTCACCTGGACTAACGACTGTGAAGGGGCATTCACTGCTCTAAAAACTGCACTGGCTCAGGGTCCTGTGCTACAGGCCCCTGATTTCAAGCGTAGATTTATTGTCCAGACAGATGCCTCCAACTATGGATTGGGAGCTGTGCTCAGTCAGGTGAATGACAAAGGGGAAGAGCACCCCATTATGTACCTGAGCAGAAAACTGCTCCCCAGAGAAGTGGCCTATGCTGTGGTAGAGAAAGAGGGTCTGGCCATTGTCTGGGCATTGCAGAAACTGCAGTCCTACCTGTATGGGCGAGAGTTTACTGTGATCACAGACCACAATCCCCTCAGCTGGTTCCACCGGGTTGCTGGGACCAATGGTAAGCTGCTCAGGTGTGGTCTGGCCCTCCAGCAATACACTATTAACCTCGGGATCGGCGCAGCATTAAGATGCGGCCATGACGGATGTGCCGCCCCCGGAAGACCGCATAATATTTTTTATTGTTTGGTATAATTTTTCTGGGTAAGGTTTAAAAGTTTTTGTTTTTTTCTCGTGTTAGATAATTAGTCAGCTTTGCTAATTGTTTGGTCTGTAGTAATTTATTAGTTTCTAGTTTAAACCTGCAAAGGTGTAACCTGCCTGTTTTTCATAGCCTGATTTGTAAGCATTGATTTTGAAAGCACATTGGAGATGTTACTGGAGTTTGAATTGGATTTGGGCCCGTTTAAAGTAATTGTGTGATTTGTTGAGTAAGTGAAATTTGCTGATTTTAATTCACATAAACCTTCTAGTATGTCTAGTCTTGTGCATTTCAGTGGTTGTGATGCTTTTGTTTTGTGTGAAACAATTTGGAAACTCAGGTGTTGTCCAATCTGTCAAAAGATGTCTATTTTGCAGGATGAGATAGTTAGAATGCAGGATGTCTGTATCTTTGATGCCACCATTGCCTCAGAGTGTTCTCAAGAAGCATACTGGGTGGACTATGGTGGGGAATGCTTGTAAGAAGGTTCCAGTTGCGCAAGAACACATTGCACAGGCAAAACTCATATGCAGCACTTGGAGGCCTGAATGCACTTCAGCAGGTAATGTTGCGCATGAGGTGTTGAGGGAACCTGATGGCGGGAAAAGGGAATCCCTGAGAAGGACTGCACTTCTTGTGGGGGATTCTATTGTTAGGGTATCCAGCTGGAAAGAGGTCCTGAAAATAGGAATCAGGTGAAGTGCTTGCCTGGAGCTACAGCTCCATGGGATGAAAAGCGCATTTTAAATATTCTAAAGACAATGAGCAAGGAAAGGGAGGTTGATGTCATTACCCACCTTGGGACAAATGACTTGGCCAATGCTGGAGTTGTGGCTGTTAGAGGTGAATTTAGAAAGTTGGGAACTGCACTTAAGCAGGTGACAAATACTGTTACTTTTTTTTGAAGTGCTGCCAGTACACAGATTTGAAGAAGATAGAATGATGTGCATTCATGATTTCAATCTGTGGCTTAGGAAGTGGTGTCATGAGGAAGGATTTGGCTTCATAGAACATAGCCATGCCATCTGGCAAAACAGAAACTTGTATAAAAAGGATGGCTTGCACCCATCTTCTGTGGGGACAGATATTCTAAGTGAGAAGTTTAAATGCTTTATTAAAAACCATTTAAACTAGAAGAGGGGGCAGTGATACAAATAATAAAAATAGCTGCTCCCCCAACCAAAAAGTGTTGTGTGGCCAGTCAATAATGACAGATAATATAGCCACAGAAGCTAATGGAAACGAAGATATGTTTATATTGCTTTTTATATCTAGCAATAATAATAAACTGACGAATAGGAGATTCATAATGCAACCTCTAAGAGCAATATAGGAGCTTAGGAAGTAAAATCCCTCAATAAATTGCAATAATGGCAAGGGATAATCTAGATGTGGGAATCATGGTGCAATGAAAATCATGACTGGGACCTAGCTATACCATGTTATAATTTATTTAGAAAGGATAGAGTAGGAAAATTTGGAGGAGGCGTATTAATGTATGTTAAGGAAGGGTTAAATTCAACTTTAATAGGGAGTATTGGAGAAAACTGAGACACTTTGGGTAACCATAGAAACCAAGGGGCTCATTATTCGTACTGGAGTAATATATATAAGCCACCAGGGCAAGAGGAGGTAATGGACAATGTTTTATTGCAAGACATTGCTAAAATGGGATTAAAAGGGGAGGTAATAATCATGGAAGATTTTAATCTTTCTGATGTAAAATAGGATTAGTCTTCAGCAAGCTCCACTAGGAGTGGGGACATTTTAAATTCATTACAGGGAGTGTCCCTTAAGCAACTGGTGAGAGAGCCCACTCGCAGAGAGGTCATCTTAGATTTGGTACTTACAAATGGTGACAGAATCTCAGAAGTAAGTGTGGGTGAGAACCTAGTGTCACAAAATCAAGGTATTCTGCCTTTTTCAAACCCTGCTCTCTGCCTGTGAAACCCTTTCACACTCGCCTGAAGTTCAGCTGCTTCAAACCAGCCATCACACAGTTAACACACAGCAGCCTCACTTCATTACTCCCCACCTCCTTGTGTGTCCTGTCTGGTTTCCTGGATCCCAGTGTGTCCTCTGTTCCTGCTGTGCCATCGCGGTTCTCTCTGGCTAAAGTGTGTCTGCAGAAACCATCATCGCTGGTGAGCTACTCCGAAAGTACTACTCCACTCACATTGCTTCCTGTGACTCCGGCCTACTAATCCTGGACTGTGCAGCGCAAGCTGCCATAGAGTCTTCAGCTATCGTCTGCTCCAGTGAAGTCATCGTGAGAGTACTACAACACCCAGCCTAAACAGTCTGCTTCAACAACATTCCATTGTACCTGTGCCATCCGCTTCCTGAGCCTGCAGTGTTCTTCTACACCTGTGATCCTTCCACGTCAGAACCTCTCTCCTCAGCTTCTCTGTCTACTGGGACGCCACTCTGCTCCACTTGCATCTCTGCTGCCTACCACAGCTAACTCGTGTCTGCAGAAGCCATCCTTGCTGGTGAGCTACTCCGAGAGTACTACTCCACTTACATTGCAAATCCTGCAAACCTGAACTGTTTCCTTTGCATCATTGCACTACAAATCCCAGCAGTGTCTACATTGCAAATCCTGCAAACCTGAACAGTTTTCTTTCCATCACTGCACTACAAATCCCAGCAGTGTCTACATTGCAATCCAGCAAACCTGAACTGTTTTCTTTGCATTATTGCACTACAAATCCCAGCAGTGTCTAACTTTCATATCCTGCAAACCTGAACGGTTTCCTTTGCATCATTGCACTACAAATCCCAGCAGTGTCTACATTGCATATCCTGCAAACCTGAACTGTTTCTTTTCATCATAGCACTACAGATCCCAGCAGTGCCTACATCCTAGCTCTTGCAGCCAGTAATTTCCACCAGTCCAACTACACCAGTCCACTACCCTCTCAATGGTCGTGGGTCCTGCTATGGATTGTTAACTGTACTTTCTGTAATAAACTTATTATACTTTTACTTGTGAGTTGTTGATGAGCAAGCCCTACATTAAGGCCGCCAGATTTTGATCCCGTAGCCAAGATACCAGGGTACCCAAGGCTGAATCCTAGACCCCAGAATTCCTGACACCTAGGATCCAATGACCATCAAGCAGTAGGGTTTAATATAATGACTGAGAGAGACACGTGCCACACAAAGACGAGTGTGCTAGACTAGGAAGGCAGATTTTGGGGAAATGTGTAAGTAATTCTTTTTCAGAGTGGAGGCTCATGAAAGGAGTACAGGAGCAGTGGGGAAATAAAAAAAAACAAAAAAAAAACCATGATAAACAGCAACAGACCTTTTGGTACGAAAAGGGAACAAAGGCTTTTTTAGGTATATAAGTGAAAGGCGAAAAACTAGAGAGGGTATCGTAAGGCTCAAAACAGAGAGTGGGATTCCTACTGAGGGTGAGAGGGCTATATCAGATCCTCTTATGAAGTATTTCTGTTCAATATTCACAAAAGAAAGAGAGGGGAAGGGACTACTTTTTAATGGGATGGCTATTAATACAATAGGGGCAATTACTACTACTTTCACTGAGGAGCAGGTATTAAATTAACTTTCAAAGTTGAAAGTGGACAAATCAATGGGACCAGATGGGATACATCCGAGGATACTAAAAGAGCTTAGAGGGGTGCTGGCAAAACCATTAACTGAATCATTCAATCAGTCACTAATAACTGGGATGATTCAAGAGGACTGGAAAATGTCGTCCCTCTGCATAAAAGTGGAAGTAGGGAAGAAGGGGCTGATTCAGAGTTGCACTTCCTTTTTTTAGGTGCAAGTGTAGACCTGAGCAATACCATATTGAATTGCAAGGGGATGCAGCTTTAAATTGTAAAACCAGAAATAAAATTAGGAGGTGAAGTTTCTTAGCTCAACTCTATTTTATACTATAAACATAAAACTATGCAGTATTTTAGTTCTATGTGTAAAAGTATGTATTTTCCATGCATGCAAATTTTTTTAAAGTAATTATTACCCCTTACTTTGAAAAATTGTTTAGCTGAGCTGTACACTTCCACCTAAAAAAAGTTGGAAGTGCATCTCTGAATTAGCCCCGAAGATGCAAACTACCGACCAGTGAGTCTCACATCAGTAGTAGAGAAATTGATGGAAACACTGTTAAAGGAACAAATTGTACATTATCTTAAATCCAGTAACTTACAGAATCCCAAGCAGCATGGATTCACTGGGGGAACGATCATGTCAGACAAATTTAATTAGATTTGTCTGACAGGGTCAGTAAAGTATTAGATAAAGGAGCAGCTGTAGCCATAGCTTATATAGATTTTAGTAAAGCTTTTGACACTGTGCCGCATCGCAGACTGTTAAATAAGCTGGAAACTTTGGGATTGGACTTAAAGCTAGTTGCATGGATACAATCTTGTTTACAGGATAGACAACAGAGGGTTGTAGTTAAGGGAATCCCTTTTGGGGATGGTAAGGTAACCAGTGGAGTACCGCAGGGTTCTGTACTTGGACCAGTGCTATTTAATATTTTTAAAGGTTATATTGCCTGTGGTATCAAGGGGAAAATATGCTTTTTTGCAGATGACGCAACAATGTGTAACAGGGTTAACACGCCAGGAGGGGTTCAGAAAATGAGGGATGATCGAGGTAGACTGGAGAAATGGTCAAGAGTGTGGCAACTGCAGTTTAATGCAAAGAAATGCAAAATCATGCACTTGGGGCACAAAACCCCTAAGGCTTATAATATTATTAATGGCACTACATTAGAATCTACTGAGGAGGAAAGGGATCTAGGAGTCATTATTTCCTGTGACTTAAAGGTAGCCAAGCAATGTAACATAGCAATGAGAAAGATGCTTTGTTGGATAGGGAGAGAAATTAGTAGCAGAAAGAGAAATAGTGATGCCCCTTAATCGTTTCTACGACCTCACCTAGAATACTGTGTTTAGTTCTGGAGGCCATATCTCCAGAAAGACATAAATACATTAGAGACTGTACAAAAAAGAGCAACTAAAATGGTTCATGGCATGTGTCACAATACATACCAAGAAAGGCTTAAGGAACTAAACCTGTATAGCTTGGAGCAGAAAAGGAAGAGGGGGGACATGATAGCAGCTTTTAAATATATCAAAGGTTGTTACCAGCTAGAAGAGGGTGGCCATTTTTTAAAGGAAGAGGTGTAATAGAACACGAGGGCATGAATATAAACTGGAGGGTGGTAGATTCAGAGGAAATGTGCGGAAAAATTACTTCACTGAAAGGGTGATAGATAAGTGGAATAGCCTCCCATCAGAGGTGGTTGAGGCTAACACAGTAGAACAGTTTAAACATGCCTGGGATAAATATAAGAATATTCTAAATCTTAAACTAAATTGAGGGTTTAGGGTCAATATAGTTTTAAATAAACCAATGGGCAGACTGGGTGGGCCATGTGGCTCATATCTGCCGTCACTTTCTATGTTAAGACTCGCCCTAAAACCGTGTTTAGTGTGTACACAGGCTGATTGGCAATTAAAATCTTCTATAACTGTTTATCATTTGAAAAACTGTAGTGTGTTTGGGGCTTAAGTCAGGGTTAAATAAAGGCTTAAAATGAGACTTTTCCCAGCTCTAGCTTAATTAGGTGAACTGCAAATGCAATTTAAAAAAATGTTAAAATGTTAAAGGACATTTTTCATAAAAAAAAAAAAGATGGCAGCATTAAAGACTTATAACTTCAAAACCAGTGTACTTGGGGTTTTTCTTTACACTCATGGCAGCATTTATTAGACTGGATTTCATTACTATCTTAAATGGTCAGTTTGAAACCCTGTTTTTATTTGGTGTCAAATAACCCTGGAATGAATGGTGTAGTTAAATATTTGAATAAAACTTTGTAAGCTAGACTTTTACTGTGTTTTTATTATTATTATTATTATTATTATTATACTGTAAATCCAAATTTTTGTTTGGCAGTTTGACAAAAATAAGACTTAATATAAGAGGTACATTAGAAGCTTGGTATCTTTGATTGATTATTTATTTATTTATTTATTAGAAGTCTGTGTGGAGGAAGAATGTTTTGGAAGACTCTCTCCCATTCTTGGAATTCACTGGCTCCATTGTTTATAGTAATGAAGCAAATGACTGCTCTTATTTGTCAGAGTTGATCAAGTGAGTTATTTCAAATAATACAACCTGTGCTGTATTTCAGCTGAATAATTTGTGATTTAGGGGATTTTATCATTGTTTTATTACCTACTTTAGCTGATTATCAATGCAGTGTATTTTATGTTCCTACATCAAATGTACCTCTGCCCTTTTTTTTTCTAGATGGGAGATATATATTATTGTATAGTAAAATGTTGTTGTATTTCAATTGTAGAGAGAATGTGAAAGAAGAAAAAGCAATTGGATTTGATATTGAATGGCCCCCTGTTTACACAAAGGGGAAAACTGGGAAAGTTTCCCTTATCCAAGTCTGTGTTTCAGAAAAGGAATGCTATTTATTTCACATTTCCTCCATGACAGGTATGAAATACCTAAATATTTTCATGTTTGTGTAGCATATTTTGTATTTACTGTACATAAGCTTTGCTTTTATGTTTTTATTTATATTTTGTTGTATTATCCCTAAAAGTTATTAAAGAAAAAAGTTATTAATAATTAGAGACCTGCAGTGTTTATTGTGAACTTGTGGTCTTGAACACAGGCACAGATGAAAATAGTGTACTTCACCAGCTTTTAAAAGTAGAGACTTCTACTTCTAATTTTCGGCTGTCTATGTTTAGAAAAGACATCCATTTTCGAAAGTTTTTTTCCAGAATGGATAAGTATGCTGATCGGCATACTTACCCATTCATTTTTTCGGAAACACAGCTGAAAGAAGAGGTAAGTAATACTCTCCGTGTCTTGGGGTTAGGCTGTGGGGAAGAGAGTCCTAGGGTTAAGCTGAGGGGAATGGAGGGTCAGGGTTAGAGTAATGAAACGGGAGGGTTAGGGTAATGGACGAGGAATGTTAGGGTAAGGGTTGGGGTTTTAATTATACTTACCATTCGAACCAGTGTCGTCTTTCTTGCGACGATCGATTGTTTTGCCTCTGCAAGGCAAACCAAACCAACGGCCCTTTTGAAAAAGGCTGTTAAAAGCGGTAACCCACACCCGGTGTTTAGTGACTGTATTATGAGGTCCAGGAAATGTAATGGTATGTTAAGTGTTTTTAAATAACTATTTATTTATAAATGGCTGATACAATATATGTGAACCCTTTGGAATAAAACACATTTTTACATAACTTCTTAAACTGATAGACATTTAGCAAGGACATATATTGCTAGCTGTCAGCTATTTGTTTGCTGATGCAACCAAAAACAAATGAGTCAGTCAAACAACTAAATGGCTTAATCAAAAATTAGTCTTCTAAAGTGACTCATCTATTATCTTAAACTCACTTTGACTAAAGATTCTGTATAATGAATTAAAAAGCAGTTCACACCAAATATCCAGAGTATTTGTGCTTATAAAGAGCTTTGTTGAGAGGAATTGTACAAAATTCTCACTGACCATTGAGCAGATCTTAATTGCATAAAATGTTTCAGAAAATGTTTGGTTAAAGTTATTGCTCCTGAAAGAGGATGAGCCAGTTATTAAATTACATACTTTTTCACCCTTTCACTGTAAATGTCTACACGGTGCCTTCAATAAACATATCCAAATGAATTGCATGTTGTTTGTTAAGACAGATTTTTTTTTCTTGTGATTTAGAATAAGGGATGAACACCTTTTATTGCCAATTTATGCTGAAATCCTTTTATTCTGGAAACATGTATAGAATGTAAATAGACAGGCTTATTATTTTACTCAGGTTTTCCAAAGGGTCTTAAGAGGCTGCTGGAAGATGTGTCCATAAAGAAAGTTGGTGTAGGGATCGAAGGAGACCAATGGAAGCTAATGAGTGACTGTGACCTGAAATTGAAAGGATTTATTGAACTTACTGATTTGGCCAACGAAAAGGTATGACACAAATAATATTGGGTTTTTTTGGGGTGGGGAGGGGTTTGGTATTTTCTATCCTATCAGAAAGTTAACATGGATGTTTTGGATGCACTCTCTAGGCTGGAATGAAAATGTATTTAAGAAACTGTGGTTGCCATGGTACTTGTGACACTGTTTGCTATTTTATATCAGTGAAGAAAGTCACTCAAGGACAGTGTGTCATTTTAAAACTAAACAGATGGGATTATGTTTAAAACAAAAAGAAAAAAATGTTGTTAGTATAATATAATTTATTTTGTGTAGATGATGAAATGCATGTCATATATATTTATATAAATGTATTTTATTTTATTTGTGTAGCTTAAATGCAAAGAGAGGTGGAGTTTGAATGGCTTAGTTAAACATCTTTTTAACAAGCAACTTCTAAAGGATAATTCAGTGCGGTGCAGCAGCTGGGACCGATTTCCCCTTAGTGATGACCAGAAGTTGTATGCTGCTTCTGATGCCTATGTAAGTTTTCTCTCATTTTTGTTTTAGTCACTGTACAGAAGTAGGTAACACTCGTTAAAGGTCGATGTTTTTCATAAATTAACCTTATCTTTAGAAAGTTCAACTGGATCTGGGACAGGGGTTTACAGGGAACCTAGAGGCGAAGACATATTTCAGCATGTATACTGGAGAAGAATACAAATTAAATTTGATTTAATAAGATGCAAAACAATAACTAGTCTAAAATTCATTATGTGAAACATACAGCACATAGGTCCTGATTCAATTGTCCGTGAAGACAGGAAAAAGCGTGAATTGCGCCTATTGCTATCTAGTATCTATGAGGTAGATGTGTGAAAAAGCCACCGATCAAACTTTGCGATCAGTTGAATCGGGTTTCTTAAATTGACAAAAAGAAATTCCTAAAATGTCACATTATAGCATTATTGACTTTGTATACTAGAAATAAGAGATGGAGTCTTAAGTTACATTCACTAAGTTCTAAAGTAAAGTTTATGATGTGTCCCTTTTATCCGCAAAATGTTTATCTTATAATACATCCAGATATTTCACCTACAAATGTCTTTGTATTGATGCTGTGTTCATACATTGGGCTTCTACATTTTGTGCACTTTCTACTCACAGGGCATATGTTATGGTATTCATTTAACAAACAAAGCTCTCTTTGTGCCACTGGCATATTTAACATTTTAGAGGCCCACATTCCTAATCCTGTTCTTACTATTTCTGCCCTCAGTCATTTACTTTTATCTTTCAATGTTTTAATGCATTTTTCCAGTACTGATTCAGATATGTATTCAGTGAGCATCATTCTGAAATTCAGTTAAGGCTTGCTCTGCCTCAGTTATTTTTGAAGTCCATGCTTATAAATCTCAGTTGAGGTCAGTTAGTTTTCTAGGAAACCAATATTTTTAATTTTTTTTGCAGCTCTGACATCAGTGTTTTTTTTTTTTTTTGTTTAAATCTTGTATAATGAGTAGTCCGTGCTTAACAGTTTTCAGGCTGTTTAACACAGCCCCGCGTGCAGCTGTTTAATACCAGTACCGGAGAGCGCATAAAAACGCGGCCGCTCGCTGGGTCCGCCTCCCGGAAGTCTCATCTTTCAATGTTTTAATGCATTTTTCCAGTACTGATTCAGATATGTATTCAGCGAGCATCATTCTGAAATTCAGTTAAGGCCTGCTCTGCCTCAGTTATTTTTGAAGTCCATGCTTATAAATCTCAGTTGAGGTCAGTTAGTTTTCTAGGAAACCAATATTTTTAATTTTTTTTGCAGCTCTGACATCAGTGTTTTTTTTTTTTTTGTTTAAATCTTGTATAATGAGTAGTCCGTATTAGGAAGAGGGGCGGGTCTGAGTAACTCTCAAAATCAAATGTAGATCCAACCTAGCATCCTTGAACAATTAAAATTGATACATCAAAATCAGAATGATGAGGATATTGATCTTTGATGCTTAAGTCTCACAACTTTTTCCATGTATGCTCACAATGAAAGGAACACATGTTTTTTTTTTTTCCTTTATACGTTTGCATAGTATATAAGTTACAATTTTGAAAACCGTTTTACTTCAAATATAAGCAGTAGAAGAATTGCGCTTATAAAATATCTAGAGCTTCTCACAAGCTTTTTATCCGTTCTTTAAGTCCCGTAAAAATGCATAAAATGTATTTTAACAAATCTCTCACCTTAAGTATGCAAAATATATTTACATACAGGTAACATAGTACATAGTTTACTTTCAAGTCGACCATATATTATTCTAAATGATTGGATTGTTGGCAGTAAAAAAAAAACATGTTTTAAGTGCTAGTAATTTGCTAAAGGTATTTAAAAATAAATTGAGAAATTAAATCTTATCATGCTTTACAGGCTGGGCTACTAATTTATGAGAAGCTGGAAAGCATGGGTGAGCAAGAGAAGGCTATTTTCCATGTTGGGAAAGGTAAATATATAATGACATTTTACCACATTGTAACATACTGAATGTTTCTGACAACAGATAATATATGAATCCATATGTGTATGACAGGGGTGGATGCCGATTCTTTGACAGTGAAGGGGAAATTAAATACACTGTCAAAACAGTTCCTTGATCTAATGGACCACATTCCAAATCAGTTTGAAAACTACAGAGAAGCACAAAGGTAATCCCTCTATAATTACACTTTGTTTGATGCATACTTATCTATTGTAATGTAGTATAAAATGTTGGAACTATGAAGTAAAATGTGATTACAATGCTATCGAAGATAATGGGGCTTACAGGAATTGAAAATCAGTGCTGTATGTATAAATGTGTCTTTTTACACTTACCACCTAAAATTGTTGGTGAGTAATGATTGGTTGGATTTGAGTGATGATCCTAAGGTCTTACTTTGTTCAAGCCATAGTCTGAATAACTTTATTTCCTCCTCCTCGACTATGCAGCATACACCAATGGGTTAATCTTGTGCTCTTGGAGCCTTGACAGGAAATTAAGAAGACACCTGATGTAAATAAGCCACCTCCCTTCCTCCTTCGGTGTCTTCTTTTTTTCCTGTGCTGGAGTCAGGAGAGGATGTATGGCTAGTCAGGCTGTTTTCTTACCTTACTTTTATTCCAGCTCCCCAGCGTTATCTTCACCGCCGATGCACGGCATGCAGGTGGGTGAAGGAGGTGTAGACCGGCCTCTGGCGTTTCCTAGCGTGGACGCCGTTGTTATGCCCTCCCCTTCCTCCACTAGGAGTGCAATAGCGGCGGGAATTTTCTTGTAGCCCACGTTAATCCATCGTGAAAGTGCGTGGAATTACCACACTAGGAGTTAAAAGGACGTCATCAGCAAGGGCAACTTCCCTCTCTGGTGATCAGGAACGCGATTTTTGTGCCTGAAACTTACCTGTTCAGCTAAGCAACACAAACTATGTCGGATAAACGGTCCCAAGCATCTAAATCTGGGTGAGCACTTATTTCTTTTCTTTCTTTCTGTACTTTTTAGTTAGTTTAGCTAGTTAGTGTTGTTTATTGATACTTTTTAGGTCTGAAGCCAGTAAGGACAGACCCCCCTCTAAGGGGAAACAGAAAAAGCCCCGTTTAAATAAATACACTCTATGGGCCTGATCCAGAACTACGCCGATGCGCTGTGCTTACTAAAGCACAGCGTATCATCGTTCACTCTCCCAGACACTCCCCCTGTGCGGCGTATTTTCCCTCGCTTACGCCGGCTGAAGGCTACCCTAAATACGCTCACACAGGAGCGTTGGTACGCTAAGCCCTCCCTCGCTCATTAAACTAGCACCCCCGCCCACCTTCACTAACCTTAACGTAGTAACGCTGGGGGTGCCCCCTCCAGCGTCACTACGCTGCTCCTACGGACGCCTGATCGTTGATCGGGTGTTGCCGTAGCTACGCCGGCAACATCTGCCCGGTGCATGCGCAGATGGGCTTTTCAGACGATCTTGCGCCCGCCGTAGCTAGTATGGCGGGCGTAGTTCCGGATCAGGCCCTATGTGACGACTTTACCTGAAGATAATGCAAGTGATATTTATCTTGAATGCGTTTCTCCTGAGCAACTACATCCAACTCCTTAAGTTTCCAACTTAATTGGAATGATAATGTCCGCTTTGGCGGAAACTTTTGTTACAAAGAAAGATTTAAAAAGTGTTTCTCTCAAAAGAGCTGGAGTTTCCCATGGCGACTTCTCAGATGAGTCCAAATCAGAGTAAGTATAACCTTGGCATGATTCTGAAGTATCAGAAGGCGAGTCACAGGAGTCCCAGGCCAAGGCCTCGTTTAATCCGGACCTCGTAGAAATTTATTGAAATTAATTCATAGATCTTTGAATTTGGAAGATAAAAGGGAAACGGAGGTACAGGATGTTTTCTTCTCTGAAACCAGGAAAAAAAGGGAAGGAGTTTCCTTTGTCCAAGTTCCTGAAGGATGTGATAGCTGAGGAGTGGAGGTTACCTGATAGGAGATTGGCTGCGTCTCAGAAGTTGAAAAAGATGTACCCCTTTCCTCGTGTAGAAGCGGTAAGATGGGAGGAGCCTCCAGGGGTGGATGCCACGGTGGCTAGAATTTCCAAAAAGACAACGTTACCCTTAGAAGACGCCTCAGCCTCCAAGGATAACATGGATAGGAGAATGGAGACAGGCCTGAGGAAGCAACATTCCATTGCAAGAGCCGCCCTTAAACCAGCAGCTGCAACCGCCATCTCAGCACGCGTTCTAAGAGGCTGCTGTAATTCTTTAGAAACTAATATTATGGATGGAGTAAAGAGGGCGGATTTATTGCATACAGTTCAGGACATGCAATTGGCCATAGAGTTTATCTGAGTCATCCCTGGACTCAGTGAGGTTTGCTGCTCGAGCAGGAGCAAATGCAGCGGCAACCAGGAGAGCCTTTAGGGCTGAAGCCCTGGCAAGCGGACACACAGTCTAAGGTAAAATTGCTGTCGCTCCCCTTTTTGGGGGAATTTCTTTTTGGGCCCAAACTGGATGATATCATCTCAAAGTCCTCTGAGGGGAAATCCAATTGGCTACCCCAGGATAGATCATCCAAACAAGGATTTTCCACAAGGTCTTATAGAACGGACTACAGGGAAGCCAGATCCTATTGTCCAGGAAGGAACTTCCGTAGAGGCCAATATGGGACCTCAAGATATTCTTTTTTTCGGACCCAAAGAGGAAAAGAGGTTAAGCCCCAGTCCAAGCCTGCAGCTCAATGACGCCAAGGTCAGCAAGGACTCGCCAGTAGGGGGCAGACTCCTAAATTTCATTCAGCAGTGGAGTCAGTCAACTACGGACAAATGGGTCTTAGACATCGTTCAAAAAGGTTATACTATAGAATTACGTCAAGGCAGACCTACTTATTTTCAAGATTCACCAACACCATATCTGGAAGAAGAACGGGTAGCGCTCATAAACAGCCTTCAGCAGCGAGTAATTCAGGAGGTTTCCAGACGCCAGAGGTTTCTGGGCTGTTACTCCAGACTATTCATAGTCCGCAAAGCATCTGGAGGATTCAGGACCATTCTGGATCTGAGACAACTGAACAAGTGCATCAACATCCGCACCTTCAAAATGGAATCCATCAAATCCGTAATAACCTGTCTTCAACGAGATATGTTTCTCACTACAATCGACCTGCGGGATGCGTATCTTCACATTCCAATTGCCCAAAGTCATTTCAAGTCAATATCGCAAAAATCCACCCAGAAGGTATTCTGGTGTTCCCCTATTTCTACGACATCCTGGTGGCGGCAACCACCCAAGATCAAGCAAGAAGTCACACCCAAAGGGTACTTCACGTTCTGACGGACTACGGATAGTTGATCAACGAGGCTTAGAGTCATCTAGTACCAACTCATTCATTAAAGTACCTGGGAGTGATCCTGGACACCACATCAGAGAGAGTGTTCTTAACACCAGAAAGGAAACAAAAGTTACGTTCTGCAGCAGCCGCCATTCAACAGTGTCCATGAACGACAGCAAAAAATTGGATGCAGCTCCTAGGATTGATGGCTGTTTCAATAAATACCACAGAATGGCCAAGACTGCACATGAGACCCCTTCAGCTGGCATTCCTGGCTCAATGGGACAGAGATGCAAACCGTCTAGAGCAGGGGTTAAATGCAAACAGTCTAGAGCAAGAAATATTTCTATCTCGCTCCGTAAGGGCAAGCCTGGACTGGTGGGTGGACGTCCAGACTTGGGATCAATGAAAACCTTTTTTCCATAGGAGAACCAGTCTTGGTTTGCACGGATGCCAGTCAGGAAGGCTGGGGAGCCATCTGTGTCCAGCAATTTTCGCAAGGTGTGTGGGATCATCACACAAGCAGCACACATTCAAATATAAGAGAAATGAGGTCGGTAATGCAGGCGTGTCTTCACTTCCAGCCTTTAACAGACGGAGCCGTCAGAATTCAATCCGACAACAAGGCATCGACAAGTGTGACCCAGGAGCAAGACTTTGATGTCAGAGGTATTACCAATTTTACAATGGGCGCAACAAAACCTCAAAAGTCTTTCTGTTGTTTACATCGCAGGTCAACAAAATCTGTCAGCAGATTATCTAAGCAGACACCAGATACACCCAGGAGAGTGGGAGCTAAATGGAGAGGTATTTGCGCAAATATGTCAAAAGTGGTGGACTCCACAGGTGGACATCATGGCCACAAGGAGAAACAGAAAGGTGGACGTCTTTATGGCCAGAAGCCAAGATCCAGAGGCGTTGGCGGTGAATGCCATTACGGCCAGATGGGACTTCGAGTTGGGTTACGTGTCCCCTGGGACATCGAGTTGGGGTACGTGTTCCCCCCCAATTCCCATGATTTCTCAGGTGTTGAGGAAAATACAAAGGGAACAAACCACCATAATCGCAATCCTCCCATATTGGCCAAGAAGGCCCTGGCTTGCAAGGGCACTGCAACTCTTAGTGGACAGGCCCTGGATGCTCCCAGAAATCGACAATCTGTTGACGCAGGGGTATGTAGTACACCCAAGTCCTTGGTACTTAAGATTGACGGCATGGCTGTTGAGGCCGGACGCCTGAAAAGACAGGAGTTCTCTCAGCCAGTAATCGAGACTCTTTTTAAAGCTCGCAAGCCCTCTACCTCCAAGACCTATCATAGAGTCTGGAGAACTTTTCTATTCTGTGTAGAGACAATAATGTCCGCTCTGACAAAGTGTCCATCAATAACATCCTGGATTTCCTGCAAAGAGGCTTGGAAAAAGGATTAGTAGTTAGTTCTCTGAAGGCGCAGGTGTCGGCTCTTAGTACTATGCTGGATATGGAGCTGGTGAAGAATAAATATATTGTTAGCTTTTTACAAGCCGCCAACAAAATCAGGCCAATTTTACGTACTCCCCTAGCAGCACCGTGGGACTTGAATCTAGTTTTACAAGAATTGACTAAAGCTCCGTTTGAACCTCTACAGGATGTTTCCTTATATTTTTTTGTCTTTGAAGTTTTCATTTTTGGTAGCCTTTGGCTAGAAGAATATCTGAGTTGCAAGCGCTCTGGTGTGAAGAGCCATTTTTTAGTTATTTTTGAAAAGAAGGTCGTTTTGAGGACTAATCCGTCCTTTTTGCCCAAAGTGGTCACGCATTTCCACGTGAACCAAGAAATTAATTTACCATCTTTTTGCCCAAATCCGAAAACGGATAAAGAGAGAACTAAACTCACCGGATTTGGTAAGGGCAGTAAAAATGTATTTACAAAGGACCAAGGAGATCAGAACAACAAAACAACTATTTGTTCTGACAAGCGGGAAAGGCAAAGGAGGTCCAGCTTTCAAAACTACAACTGCACGCTGGATCAAGACTTTTATTGCGCAAGCCTACAAAAAGCAGAACTTAGAACCTCCTTCGAATATCGAGGCCCATTCTACCAGGGCAGTTGCCACGTCTTGGGCTGAGCGTGAGTCGGCATCAATTCTAGAACTGTGTAAAGCCGCAGGGTGGTCCTCCCCTCACACGTTTGCCAAGCACTACAGAATTAATGTGGAGGTGTCTGCATATGCCCATTTCGGAAGGAGTGTCTTAAGTGCAGTAGTTTTAAAAATAAATATCCATTCTACCAGTTGCCACGTCTTGGGCTGAGCGTGAGTCGGCATCAATTCTAGAACTGTGTAAAGCCGCAGGGTGGTCCTCCCCTCACACGTTTGCCAAGCACTACAGAATTAATGTGGTGTGGAGTGCAAATGCCCATTTCGGAAGGAGGGTCTTAAGTGCAGTAGTTTAAAGAAAAAAAATTATATATTTTTTTTGATTTTCAGATATTGCCTAATTCATAGTTATGTAATTAGATGTTTAATATGTTAGATATACAATTGTGTTATTAGCACGGTTAGTGCAGATATTATTATCATTATTATTATTTTTATTATTATTATTATTATTATTATGGTCGTCCTTCCGGTGAATGAACTGCTAGGATATGATCCGTTGGTGTATGCTCATAGTGGAGGAGGAGGAGGAAACAGTATATTAGTACCTGGTAATATTGTTTCCTTGACTCCTCCACGGCAGCATACACCTACGACCCACCCGGTTTACTGGTAATATTTATGTTAAATTTTTGTAATGTTTGAGTTATATTCACAGCTGTATGAAGTGGGAAGACACCAAAGGAGGAAGGGAGGTGGCTTATATACATCCGGTGTCTTCTTAATTTCCTGTCCTGGCTCCAAGAGGGGAAGATTAACCCGTTGGTGTATGCTGCCGTGGAGGAGTTCAAGGAAACAATATTACCAGGTACTAATATACCGTTTCCTATTACATACTAGGGAATTTAAGCTAGAATCTGATTGGTTGCTATGGGCAACATCTTCACTTTTCCAAACCCACAGCTTAGTAAATCTGGCCCTTGGTGGGGCCTGAGTCTAGATGGGTGGGACTAGGCATAGCATAAAACAGCGCTAGCCAGTACCTCTGATAGTTTGCTTGCAATGCAGTAGCAGCTGCCAAAGGCCCCTCTCTCCTTTTGGCCCTGTAGCAGCCGCCCCCTATAGTTACGCCTCTGCCGTTTCTACACAGTACCTACAGTCTGGAGCCCAGTTCATGGGTGGAAAGATTGCTGATATGCGGGTACTGGGGGGTAATCTGTGAGTCAAATTATCCTGAAATGTCACTCTTACACCAATTTTTTTTATCAATTACATTTTGTTACAACTTTATATCATGTATTTTTGTAAGTGCTGTAATTTTAGCTATGATTCCCTTTTGAAACCTTATCACCATTGCTGATATATTGCTAGGGATTTGAAATAGAGGATGGTGCATATTTTTATTATGCCATTAGCTATTCATTCATGATATCAATGCTATTCATAATGTCATAAAAACATAATGGCCTTCCCACAGTGTGTATTTCCTCTAAGCAATGGAGTGTTTACTGAAAGCAATAGATGCAAATACATATCTGAGCCAAGTTTCCTAGTGATGGAAGTGTTACCTCACAGGGCTGTGGTAATGTGTCTCTGAGCACTGCTGATTATTAATGTCAGATTTCTGGATGGATGCTAATAGAATGAAAGCATATTTACTGACATCTGTAATCAATTCTGTCACTTTTTGAAAAGATTAACTGGCTGAGGATCCTTCCATAACAAATTAATGAGTCTTTTGTGTATTTGCATGGCTGATCACTTGGGAATAAAATAAAATAATAACTTATCAGCTATTCCAAATAGTACATGTACATTAACTGACCACCAGCTCTCCCAGCATTGGTGTGGTCTCCTGGTGGGTAGTAGTCATGTAGTGGTACACACCTCCCACTCCCCCTTTAATCAGGACAACACCCTCCAATAGGCACAGTCCCTAGTTCAGGACAGCTCACTTATCACAGCTTTTATGCTACCATGGCTACCGCATTTCTTTATACTTACTGATTTTCCTTGCAACTAAGCAAGTAACCTCAATGGACAATACAGACTGTAGACTAGCACTTTTGCTTAAATCATTAAAACTACATTTCTCATAAAGGAGTTTTCCTGGGTGATATTCCGCAATCCTCTCTTAAATGATTAATATGGCTCCAGATGTTTGCTCCGTGCTTTAGTATTCTTATAAATGTTGGCTATGTAACCACTGACATTATATATAACAAGACAAAAAACAGTTTTAGTGGCGCTCTCCTAATATTACCAGTTTTAAATAGCTATGAACGGTCAGCTGCTATTAACAATAGGGAACCACCCTATCTGCAGACAAGAAAAAGAATCAATAGTCAATAGCGCTATGACTCATACAAAAGCTACAAGGTGTATGTGTATTGGTGTATGTGTATATATGTATGTGTATATATGTATGTGTATTGGTGTATGTGTATTGGTGTATGTGTATTAGTATATATGTATGTGTATATGTGTATGTGTATATATATATATATATATATATATATTATTATTTATATAGTTTTTTTTGTTTTTTTGCTAATTATTTATGAGAGAGCAAAAACAAGATTCGTTAACCAGATAACAAGCATAAATGTGCTCAGCACAGATTGGTGTGGGTCCCCTTTAAGAACGGGGATAGGGCCGTTCTCTCCCGCCAGTTTCAAACTGACTTTCATATCGATTGCTTATACCTCGACCCTCGGAGCACCGAGTACGGAGCTGTCCGTGTCAGTTTCTGCGAAAATGAATGGGCGAGTATGCCGATCGTCATACTCACCCATTCATAAAAAAAAAAAATTATAAAATGGCTGCTATTCGAAAAGAAACTTTTGGCTGTCTCTATTTCTAAAGGTAGCCAATCAGAGTGGGGATTGCAACCTGTACAGACATATTGCTTGGTAGGTGGGTGACAAAATTGGTGCAAAATAATGATTGAAAACATTAAGTGGGTCAGATTATTTGGAGTTGCATAGAATCAGACACTGAAAATTAGTTTAGGTTTCAGGTTTAATAAGAGATATAGAGGGAGGGAAGGCTAATATGAGCAGGTAGGACGTTTATGTGTGCGTGTAAGGGTAAGGATATGTGCATGTGTGTATGGTTAGTCCAGAGTTTGCATCAGAATTAAATAATTGTGGGATAAGTAGTGGTGGAGTTGTCTGTTTAAGGCAGGTTAGAAGGAGTGTCCATGTGCTGCATAGAATGATAATCTGAGCTCTCCATGTAGTCTACCAGTAAAAGCATGTTGCTATAGAATCTACATGTTTGTTTTTGACGAGGAGTTTGTCTGCCATTGTGACAGGATGTAAACATTCTTTTGGCACTCCATTACATATTTTCCCTTTATCTTTTCACTGGTCTGAAGTCTTCTGGTGGTCAGCCCTCAGTCCTACCTCTGTTCACTGTGTGAGTATGTGACTGCCTGGTTTTCTTTGTGTATCTGTCTTGGAATTTTCTCGTTCTGGGGTTTCCCTCAGTATCTGTGTGTGTGAGTTCCTCCACTCTGTGCTATTACTATCTAGCACATATCTGTGTGTGTATTTCTTCACACTGCGATTTACCACAAGGCACATATTTTGCTAGTGTTTTTGTCATCTACACACTCCATTCCCACCTACTCAGGTGTTCTGCGCTGTTGCCTTCTAGCACATTTCTGTTTGTTTTTTTCATAGTGTGTACATAATCTTTGTGACCCTGTCAGCATCTCTCTTTCCAGTTACCACTAATAGATCCACAAGTGGCCACTGTTCGTCACTGTTGGCCAACCTATCCCCACCATCAGCGGCTCTAGAGAAGACCAGGCCCCATTTAAACTCCGCTCCCTGGTGACCAGCTGGCTCAGGATCCTAACGTTATGAGCAGCCAGTGAATGTTTCAGAGAGAGACCATAATGGACGCATATACCCCTGAAGTCATAAAATCCTTAATTACTCAGTGACTTAGGGCTGGATCCAGACTTAAGTAAGTACTTACAATTAGTTACTCCTTGGCTAAACCATGCGGGGGAGTCATATTTCATCTGTTGCAAACAGTATTACATATTACTATTACATATTCCCTGTATTCTTTGCATGCAGGGATATATCTTTGAATTGCTTACTGCACACAGATACTGACAAGCTTTGCTATCACACTGTTATTTAGGAAGCTTGGGATAGGAAACCACTCTAATACTGTTTGCAACAGATGAAATATGACTCCCTTGCAATCAACATGGTTTAGCCCAGGAATAACTAATTTCAAGCACTTATTTAAGTCTGGATTCAGCCCTTAGTGACTAACCTGGGCCAACTAGTTCAAGCCCTTACCAGGTCAGTAGATTCACAAGAGGAAGCCATTACTAATTTGCGGGCCACAGCTGCTCCTGCACCCATTCCTTCTGCTTTTGTTTCCGATGTGAAGGTGAACCTCCCAGACAGATTTTCTGGCGACAAAAGTAAATTTGCACTTTTACGTGAAACTTGTAAATTATATTTTCAACTTCAACCTATTGCTTCAGGGAGTGAGAAACAGCAAGTGGGCCTAATCATCTCCTTCAAGTGCATCCTCAGGCCTGTGCATTCAGCCTGCACCCTAATGATCCAGCCTAACAATCTGTGGATGCTTTCCTGACTGCCTTAGAAGACCAGGCCCCAGTTAGACTATGCGCCCTGGTGACCTGCTGCCTCAGGATCCTTACATCATGTACTGGTGGTCAATGCGTTGAAGCTACTCGTGTATCGTGGAGGGGGTGGGGGGACCGCCAGTTTGTTGGAATGATGGCTCTGGCAGCAGTGGTTAGATGGGAGAAAAGAGATTTCTTATATGCTTTTATCTTATATGCTGAATGGGGGAGGGGGAGCCAATACTCAGGAGTTAGAGGAATTCCTATCCCGGTGATGTGGTATGTGCTGTTTGAATGCTAACTATCAATAATTATGTCTTTTAATATTTCTTGAAAAAGCAGTTTTCTATCAAGGACAGATTTTCTGTTCCGGCTTTGTGTAAACTTATTTACATTAAATAGGAAGAGCACTCCACTTGCACTTAATCAGGCATTTATATTCAGTATATTGCAGGCTTTTAGGTCAGCTTAATATGTGTAAAATACTAACTCTTTGTAAGGTGGAAGAGATCAAAAGTAATGGGCCAAATCCAGACTTAAGGTCGTTTTACGTACGCAAGTTATGCACTACTAAGTATAATGCACTCCGCTCGCACGCACGTAATTCGCAGATGTACAAGTTCAAAACCCTACCTTAACTTTTCCTTGCGTATCTCTGGTCGTACGTAAGTGCCCAACACAGCCTATACTGTACAATTTAAATGCCTCCCTCCTCCCATAATGCGTGTATTCGCCTTGCATAGGGATGTCATGCCTTTTCGCAGGAGTTACGTATGATCAGAGTTACGATGTGTAACATCTGCCACGAGCACAGTGCATTCCCACAGGCAGATTTATGCAGCACATGTAAATTAGCTGTTGTTATTAAGTCTGGATCAGGCCCAATGGGTGTATCTTTACATCTCCAGGTTCACAATGTGTGTGGGCATGTATCTGTGCAATCAAATGAAACACATCTTGCATAAAAATCACTCACAATCTCAAATTGTCAGCTCTTTTCAGCTGATAGTTAGCCAATAAGATGAATTCTGATCATCTCTCCTCAAGTAAGCTAGACAGATCATCTGCTGTTCTGTTCCCTTCATTTGCTCTGGCAGAAGATTTCTAAAAGACAATTTCACAAGTTTTTAATGTTTCTCTGCATGAACTTGCACCACGCTTGCACAGAAATGAAGAGCTCGCATTTCCATCCTATTTCAATCTGTGCACAGCTCAAGCCTCCTGGCCTTGCATTCTGAGGGGGTATGGGACCCCGCTAAGAACGGCCCTATTTTGATTTCGATGAGGCATAGCAATCGATACCCGGAGCACCAAACACGGTGCTTCGATAGGCAAGTCTAAAAAGTAACCTCAACACTTCTCTTAATTCTGACCTTCCCTTTCCATTACCCTAACCCACCTCTTCCATTACCCTAACACTCCCTTCCCCGCAGCCTGACCCTATCTCTCCCTTCTCTGCAGCCTGACCCTAACCCTCCTCTTCTGTGGCCCTAACCCACCCTTCCTAAGAGTCTAAGACGGACTAAAAGTCTTCAGAGAGGTTACAAACCTCTTCGGAGCGTCAGCGGCAGGTGCGTTGGGTCTGTTGACAATGAATGGGTGAGTATGCCTGTCGAGTAGGCCAAGTTAATTGGAATAATAACTCTTATCATTAAGTTCTCAAAAGAACCTTGGTTCACATAGACCCTAAGACGCATAAACACTCTAATTCAGATTAGCGTCTTAGCTTAACCTCCAGTTTTGAATGTTCATTCCATATTCCAGTAACAAAGACATTATTCACTTGGATAAGATACACATGTGTAGGAATATAGTGCTAGTTGTAATATTCGTGAAATACATTCATTGTATCCTGAGATTTAGTAAGGAAGGGTAGGGGATGTGGGTTCACTTGTAGTCCTAAGATATGGCCTATCCTCTGTCTTGCCCTGGTCATATTGGGCAGCAATCTACCTGTGCGATTACCCCAGAAAAAAAAATTGTTTTTTTTTTGTCATTTTTCAGTTTTGCTTCGGCGGTCAGAAAACTCGCCAGCAAAAGACAGGAATCTTTGTAGACTTTGAGATTAGCATCAATGAGATCATTTATTGAGCTAGTTGGGGGATTTTAACTGTGTCTTGACCCAACACTAGTTAGATAATCTGGACCCCTTATGCTGAATGCTACTCATAAAAAGCCCAGTTCCTGATGTACGAACATCTCTTGGCTTGGTTAATCCATAGCAGCTTCTCAATCCAGGGGACAGTTCATAATTATTTAACTTTTTACATTTACGGGAATACACCGATAATCTTGGATCATGCCTCAATTAGAATTGCCATCCAGATGCCATCACAGGGAGATTAATCACAATCTTGGCTTTCCAGGTGCTACTAATTTCTCATCCTCTCCTCCCTATTGCAGAAAAACGTCTGTGCCAACTTTTCGTTAAATGAGTTCTAACCTTCTTACATGTGAGTAGGGTGTTTAATAAGCTTACGTTCAAGGTGGCTTACATTAAAATGTGGACAATAAAGGCTCTTTTCTATTGAGGCACTGTGACATGGCAGTGTCACAAAACTTGATACATATCATGTCCACAGGTGCCATCTGACAGTGTTTCAGGTCTGCCTGTGCTCTGATCTTCTTTTCTTTAGACCTCCGTATTTGTGAACCCCCAGCTCTCCATAGCGCTTAGCCACATCTTTACTTCAGGACACATGTGCCAGTCACTCAATAGGAGTAAGGAGCGCTCTATTTAAATCCTTGGCACAGTGTCACTTTTGCGAGTAAAACTAGTATCCTGCATAAGTCACCTGGCTCCTGTAGTTTTCCTTGTGAGATTACAGTAATTACTTTCCAACTTGTTATCCTCCTATACTTGTTAATCAGTAGTCCTTATTTAGTCTGCAGATTTCTCATTGCATTCTCCAGCCTGCAAAGCAGTTAACCCTCCGTTGTCTACATACTCCAGCTTGCAATCTAGTTAACCTTCCAGTATCTTTGTTCTCCAACTTGAAATCCAGTAAACTTTTTGGTGTCTATGGTCCCAATCTACTCACCTTGTGTAATATTTCTCCTTGTGCGTTACCATTGACTGGAACCTGTTCTTCATTGACTCTCATTTGTCAAGCTTTCAGTATTATCCTTCTAGTACCATATGTTCAACGCAATCCAAACTGGATACCCAAATTCATAGTCCTGTGACAGGCAACAGTCAAAGGAGCTATTTGACTGCAACTAAATGGATGTCCAAAGTCTGTTTTTATAAATATATTCCAAATATATAATGTTTAAAGTACTTTAAAATGCTGCAAAATGTAACATAAATGTACAATATGGTAAGAACATTGGACCGGATTCAAACTTAAGAAGCTTCTGCACATAGTAGGTTAGGAAGAAGGAGGCGTGCCAGTGCCGCCTTGGGGAGTGTTTAGGTGGAGGGAGGGATGTAGATTAGGTTGGCAGGGCGGGGGGAAGACATTCTCTGTGTGTAATCTTCTTAAGAAGGAAAATACGCCTGATAACATAAAGTAGCCTATGGTATTTTTAAGTGCCATTAGGCACCTAAAAACAGAGTGGGCTCAGGGGCTGGGCAGGAGAGTTAGGTGCAGTTTGGCATGTACCTACCTCTTTCTTATCTTTAAATACGTTCCATTAGGATTAATGTCAGGGCATTTTGTGGGATACTCTGTTAAATTTTGAAGACAGGAAAGTACACCGATTCACGTGTAATACGGAAACCAGCAGCCATGCCTTAAGGTGTCTTTATATAAGTTTGAG
Source organism: Limnodynastes dumerilii (assembly GCA_011038615.1). Lineage (NCBI taxonomy): Eukaryota > Metazoa > Chordata > Amphibia > Anura > Limnodynastidae > Limnodynastes > Limnodynastes dumerilii. The sequence goes on from WWET01002230.1 coordinate 119,874, forward strand.
ACTACCTTTCTCCTTATTGCAATTTGTGATGTAAAATGTGGTTGAATCCTGTAATCTTTTTATATCACATGACAGGATTTTTCTTGCGCTGAGGATGAGGATGACCTCTCTTATCTAATTGAAAGTGATGAGGAACTTGAGACTGAAATGCTCAAGGTATGCATTTACTGTTTGTGTGTCTACTGTATTACACTAGTAATTACCAATACATATTCTTGAAATAAAGCCACTCAAAGGACTGTATAAGTTGCTTCCATAACTAACTTTTTCTGGGTTATTTATTTAGTTAGTAATTCAACATCGTACACATTTTAATTGCCATTTTAGCAATTTTCAACAGGGCTCAATAAACCGTATAATAGCAAATACAATACAGGAGCAAATATTTATAGAACAGTGAATGTAAAAAGAAGCTAACTTGCCTAAAACTCTTAAACTTAAACAATTCTTGCAGACTGTAGAGGATCTGGAAAACAGCCCAAACTCTGATAGTGGCGCAAAAGCTCAACAAATCTATCCCACCGATTATAAAGGTCTGAATAATGCAATTGATGAGGAAGAAGATGATGGTATAGAAGAAGAGGAAGATGAGGAATGGGGTATAAATATTTTATTTACCTGCTCTGTTACAGTAGGGTGTTTTCCTGATATGTTGAGGCTTACATAATAAAAAACTTATTATGTAATAGACTATTTTTAAATTGGGTTTTAATTCTTCTATATATAGTGTTCTGGTTAAATTATTTTGTCTTGCTCATTATTGCTTTTGACTTAATATTCAGCCTTTATTTATTTATTTAAATCATTCGTTGATTGAATAGATCCATCAGTACCTGAACCAAACCCAGAACAAATCGCCTGTTTGAAGACCTTTTTTGGCCATTCAAGTTTTAAGCCGTAAGTATGCATAAAGAGTAATTTAAAGAAATCTCATGTGATCAATTACTCTATCTCTTTCATAACTAAATCCCTACCAACTAGTAAAATCAGTATAATTTATTATTTAATTTTAACAATCGAACAAAACTTGCATGAGTCAGCAGCATTTTAAACATGTTATGTTATTTTATTTTTTTTACCATTCAAATTGAATCTGTAACTAACTCTCAACCAATTTTACATTATCCCCAACACCCACCTAAAATAACCCCCACTTTACTAGCGAATATTGTACATCAAGAAATATAGTTAATATAAATCTGCACAGCTAATAATTGTACTTGCAGTAGGGAAATGTTTGAGCGCTGCAGGGCTATAAAATGATTAGCCAATTCTTTTAAAACATTGGTGGCTAATTTTCCACGCAAGACAATGCATGGTGCCATTGTAATATAGACCATGAAATCTGGCATTGTAAAAGTTGTATTTTTTGGTAATATATGTTTCTAAAGACAGCTGCTGCAAACCATGTCTATTCTTTACCATTACCTTCTCCAAAGCCTCTTCCTCTTCTAGTTACAAGCATTTGTGCAACTTGTGTTTACACATCATAGGCACTTGTACTTGGCAGTGTTAGTGGAATGTTCTGGTCTGAATCTATTCTAGATCTGTACTCAGATACCTGATAACTAAATGGTGATAACTTCATTTTCAGGAGATAAAGACCGTTTTCATCTGAAAACGATCTTTATCTCCTGAAAATGAAGGCATCACCATTTACTAATGCAATGATCGCCATGGAAACCATGGTGATCATTAGCATTCCTACCCCGATCGCCAGCCCGCTCTAATGAATGCGGGCGGGCTGATCGCTGAATTTACAAAGTGTTGGCGCGGATACGTTAAATAACGCCATCTCAAGATGGCATATAGAACATGATATGTTAGGCTTTAAGTTTCATACGGAATGTCATTACTCATATAGAGACAATGAATTTGCAGAAAACTTACAACAGAGTGTATTAAAGTTTTATAAAAAATGGTTTAACCATAATGAAGAAATGAGTTAATTAAGCGTGAGGACACGCAACCTTCAAAGTATGGGGAAATGTGGTGCCCCTGCACAAATGTGCTTAAAAAGAAGGTGTTCTAATAAGAAACTTTATGATATTGGTACATATCAAAGTATGGGGCGAATCCCTTGTGTTTGACTGTGTACACTGTTGCCAGGCAACGGTCAGCTGACTGGTCTCTGGGACAGAGCTGGCATGTGGGGGTTCTGGATTTTTTTGTGAGCAGTGATAGGCTAGAGAGAAAAAGAGCGGGAAAAGTTGAAGTTGTTCAGTTGGTGAAGCGCTGAGGTGAGGAAAGGCTGAGGAGATTAGTAGTGAAGGGGTGTGTGGAGACAGAAAGGTTGTGCTGGCAGAGAT